>JABVZY010000307.1:4927993-4938555 GCA_020883555.1 Drosophila nannoptera
AGATGATAACTGTATTTATATATTAAGCAAATATTTATGTTAATAAACAGCGAATCAAAAGAACTGCGAACAGGGAACTGGAAATTGCACAAAAAAAAGTCCAGCGCGCTTATTTGCTTTTAGAATTTACCGCTTGTTGCGAAATGAAAAACGTTTTTGAAACTGAACCGAACTCGACGCGCGGACTGAGGTCGCGCGCCAAGCGAGCAAAATATCAGCCGAAAGCGTATAACAATACGGACCTAGACAATCGGCCAGCAACGATCGACGCAGCTGCCGATTAGCGATTGCACGAGCGACCAGCCGATGACGCAGTTACGCCGATAACAACAACACACGACAGACTGGCCGCACGTTAGAACAACTGCAGAAGAAGAAGAAGCGCAGACCAGGTAGCGGTTAACCCGCTGTGCAAACGGGTAACGAGCGTGGAATTTTTGTTTATTTAATTTTTTTCCACGCAGCTCATGTCGTATTAATTTGCACATTTTGTTAGGATTTGCTTAGTTTCAATTAGTTTAACTAATCTCCTTTATTGATTAGCCTTTAGCATTTTAACCGGATCGTGAGGTAGAATCATTATTCCTTGGCTTTCTTTTTGATTTCTGCAAAACAAAAAAATCAATCATATGATTTAATTATCATTTTATAACTAATTTACAAATATTAAACTCGTTTTTAACCAAAAAATGGTATGATTTTTTGGCACGTGCATGGGGCGTGCTGCACCCGTAAACCGATCCTGTGAAAATTAATAATAACTAATAATAAGAAGTTATTCAATTATTGCTACTAAATTATCCCATTAGAATTCAATTCTTAACAGTTATAGACTATTTTATTAAACTATCTTTCGATGCGATTCTATATGTGAGTAAAGACTTTGCTTGAACTTATCTTCATCTGGGGAAGCTAAATTCCAAGCTTAAGCTTAGGTTTAAATATTTTCAATGAATCGATCGTCATAACAAAATATAATTGCAGATCATTTTTGTAAATTATATATTAAGTGGGCCATAAAGACATAAATTATTTGATGACAATATTTAGTGTACTATGAGTCTTGTGCAAATAAATATACATATGTGCTGATTGTATTCGCACTTTGATTATACTATCAAATTTATGTTAATTACTTATGTTGATTAATATACGAAAAATTTCAGGTGCAAATAATATTGACAATTGGAATGCGGGAATTATAGTCGGATGAAGTGGAAGAGAGGGAGCACGCAAGCGCATGTAAGGCATTTAACTTAACCTTGTTATTGAACTCGCTGTCAAATAGTTTTCGCCTGCTTTCAGTGATGTTTTTCGCAGCAGTCAACTAACTGAGGCCTATTAAGTGCGACAACCAACAACAAAAACAAAAAACTTGCCAGGTGACAAAAATTTGTCTGAAAAAATAATAATCATAATATTTGTTGCCACATTTTTCCCTCTTTTTCGTCCATGTCGCTAATTAAATTAATTTGTTTTGTGTTTATTTGCTTTTGCGATTTGCATGTGCATTTCGCATATAATTATGCATGTATGTCAGCTGGGATAATGGATAAAGCTCATATCAGAGATTAATATCTGTTCGAGGAATTATAATCATAATACGTATAAATGAATAAATTTCGATGAAAATTTCCATAAGTGTTAAAAATTCAAATTTTAACACAATGAAACGTGTCGGGTTTTCAGAATAAATTAAAGCCCAATAATCAAAAGGGACCAAGCAAAGGGATGAGCGAGCAATATATTTAAAGTAGGTTCATTACAAAAATACAAAATCCGCATTTAAGGCCTTTGGGAAGATATTACATGTGTATTTAGCTTTTACTTGGAGCTGTTTAGTTTCAGTGAAGTCGCTTTCGATGTCTCCTACGATTGCCTGCTTGTGAGTAATCAGGAGTAGTCGGAATGTAATCACAGCCTCTGGAGCTGCCCCCAATGGCGCCAGGAAAAGGTGGTGGTAATTCTACCATGTACATATTCGCGGCTATTTTATCCAGTTTATTGTTTATTGCTGCAAGTATACCAACGATAAAAAGAAAGGATGTCTGTGGAAAAGGATCCCAAACAGGGATGCTATGTTCACTAACCCCTATAGTTGGGATTTCGTAAGAATTTTTCTTCCTTATACAATGTTTTTGTAATATGTTTTGAAGGCTCTTTACCGATAGCCCTTGAGGGCTTGCAAATTATTGCATCGGCCAAGGGTGAAATAAAAAACCATATTAGCAGCACAACTTGCAACCAAAGTCCACACATATTGAGTTTTAAGTGGAAAATAACTACAAATATCACTAGGCTAACATATACCTGTATCCCATTTAATTAGTTTTGGGTTCTATTTAATTAGTTTACCCCAAAGCATGTAATTTCCATAGCAATTAGCATTTAGGCTTTCTTGGGAGTATGTTATCGACTAGCCGCCACCGCCGCATATTGGTACCTCATTTGTGTATATATCACAAACGGTCACACTTTACTTGAAAATGTGTGCCATTTATTAAATTTATTAAAATTAGAGTTGAAGAGAAGAACCGTAATGCCGCCCACCATAAATAATTCCGCTATAAACAGCGTTGCCGAGAAACGACCTCAGCGGCAAACGGAACGCAAGTAAGTGAAGTGCAAATATTACATTTTCGCTAACATTACGTTAACTTTTTTGCATTAAATTTTTAGATCTGAGATTATTTGCCGCGTAAAATATGGAAATAATTTGCCGGATATACCTTTTGATTTGAAGTTTTTGCAATATCCGTTTGACAGCAATCGTTTTGTACAGTATAATCCTACATCATTGGAGCGCAATTTCAAATACGATGTGCTGACAGAACATGATTTGGGTGTCACTGTCGATCTCATCAACCGGGAACTGTACCAGGCGGATCCCATGTCCCAGTTGGATCCGGCAGACGAAAAACTACTAGAAGAGGAGACACTGGCGCCTACGGATTCAATGCGCTCGCGACAGCATTCTCGCACCGTGTCTTGGTTGCGGAAGTCCGAGTATATTTCCACAGAACAAACGCGCTTCCAGCCGCAAAATCTGGAGAACATTGAAGCTAAGGTTGGTTATAATGTTAAAAAATCGCTTCGCGAGGAAACGCTCTATTTGGACCGCGATGCTCAAATCAAGGCCATCGAAAAGACATTCAGCGACACAAAGAACGAAATTACCAAGCACTATTCGAAACCAAATGTTGTCCCGGTGGAGGTGCTACCAATATTCCCCGATTTCACGAATTGGAAATATCCATGTGCGCAAGTCATTTTTGACAGCGACCCAGCGCCACAGGGCAAAAATGTTCCAGCACAGCTTGAGGAGATGTCTCAGGCCATGATTCGGGGTGTGATGGACGAGAGTGGAGAACAGTTTGTTGCTTATTTTCTGCCTACAGAGCGCACGTTGGAAAAGCGTCGCGCAGATTTCATCGCTGGGGAACTATATAAAGATGACGAGGAGTATGAGTATAAGATTGCTCGCGAATACAATTGGAATGTCAAGACAAAGGCATCGAAGGGCTATGAGGAGAACTATTTCTTTGTTATGCGGCAGGATGGCATCTACTACAACGAGCTGGAGACACGAGTGCGTCTTAATAAGCGTCGTGTGAAAGTCGGCCAGCAGCCTAATAATACAAAATTGGTGCGTATTGGAATTATTAGGTGGAATTATCAACTATAGCTGTATTCCTCTGCAGGTTGTTAAGCATCGGCCGTTGGATGCCATGGAACACCGCATGCAACGTTATCGGGAACGGCAGTTGGAAGTGCCAGGGGAAGAAGAAGAGGAGGATGAAGATGATGAAGAAATGGAGACGGAGGAGCAGCAAACTAAACCGAGTGGAGAGCAAGATAAGCCAGCAACAGATAATGCTGAAAAGTCTAAACCTCCGACTGATGTGACTTCAGCGGCAACTGGTGGTTCGACGCCAGTGCCTGACGCACAGCAGCAACGTGAACGACAATCTCGGTCGGTAACTCGGTCTGGCACACGTTCACGCACACGTAGTCGCAGCGGTGCCAGCGGTAGTGGAAGTGCAGCAAGTGGTTCGCGTAGTCGCAGCCGATACAGCTCAGCCAGTGGGTCTGCTTCGCGTGCCAGCAGTGGCTCCAGATCAGGCACTCGTTCCCCCAGCGGCTCACATTCACGATCGCAATCGCCAGCTGGTTCCCAAAAGTCGCATAGTCGCAGTCGCTCCAAGTCGAGATCAAAAACACCTAGGCACAGTCGCAGTCGTTCGGCATCCGGCTCTCGCTCTGCCTCAGGCTCGCGAAGCGCCACACCGAGCGGATCGGGATCTAGCTCTGGCAGCGGCAGCGAGGAGGAGTAAAAAGGTAATCCACACAATAATTGAAATTTTTTCATGATATAATTAAAGAGAAGAAAAAATGTATAAAATATACATTAAAAGACAAACAAACGGGGAATCAAAGTACGACGTTACGTGGCGTCCATGAGAAAGTTGTGAAAGATCTCACCATCCGAGCTTGGTTGCTCCGTTTGCGGCGGTGAGGAGTACAGACGCAAGTTCTGCAACTGCTGCAGCGGAGAGTTGCTGCCATCAAAGTGCACACTGCTGTCCATGGTGACTGGTTGGGGTTGCTGTGGCGGCTCTACGCTGCAGATGCCAAGCTTCTGGCAGCTTTCCACAACAATGTCATCGATCGTTTGTGAGAGCAGCGCCTCCTGATCCTTGCCATTCATGTGAATAGATATGCAGCTTGTAGGATGTTCCGTCTCTCCCCCAACCGCCGTCACATTGGAGTCGAGCAGCGCTTTGATCAGCTGCTCTGGCGTCTGTGGCTCCTCAGCATTGGCGGGACACTTGTGTGTCCGCAACGACACCTTGTATCGAAATGTCTTCTGGCAGTGCTCACACTTATATGGCATGACTCCAGTATGGATGCGTGTGTGTACCAGAAAGGAGACGCGCTGCCGAAAGCATTTGCCTACAAGGAGAAGGAAATATTGCCCTCTTTTAAATACATATATAATTATGTAAATATACATTTAAGTTGTTGGTCTTACGCACCGCAGACCTCGCACTTGAAGGGCTTCTCACCGCTGTGGATACGCTGGTGATTGTGCAGCGTGGAGAGCTCCTTAAAGGCGCGTCCGCAGATGCCGCAGGCATGCGGCTTCACCTCACTGTGATAGAGTAAATGCTTGTGATAGGATTGCTGGAAGGTGAAGGTGCGGGCGCAGTATTGACAGGTATATGGCATCTCTCCCGTATGCAGGCGCTTGTGCTTTTTCAGGAAATACTTGGTGGTGAACATTTTGGTGCACACATCGCACTCCCAGTTCTTGGGCGTGCTGCCGTACTCCGTGCCAGTGGCTGTCTCTGCGGCCCCTGGCAACTCCTGCTTGAGCATGCAGATGGCGCCACTGAGCGCATACGGCTGTGTGTTGCTGCTCGCTGTGGAGGCGTTGTTGCCATTACTCGACGTGCTCTCCTTGTGCCGGATACGATCGCAAATGCTTATTTTGGGCGGGGCATTGATAATATGACCATTGGTGTTACTAGCATTGATACTTTGGTTGCCGTTGCTGTTGCACTGGTTGCCCAAGGCGATGGTATTGGTGTTGGCGCTGCTGTTGTTGTTAGCTGTGATGGTGCCCACTGTGTGAAGCACCTTGAGATGCACGCGCAACGAACCCTTCATGCGAAACGTCTTGGAGCAGAGATGACACTTGTAGGGCTCCTGCTGCTGGCCCAGCGGCTGCTCCGTAGTCTCTGCATTCTCATGGACCAGCCGGAAATGAATGTCGCGCAGCTCCTCGTTGCGAAAGTTGAACTCGCATATGTCGCATCGGGCTGTAGGCGTGGCAGTCTGGAGCGGCAGCTCGACAGGCTTGGCACGCGGCTTTTTGGCTCGACGCTTTGCGGTGACCACAGTTGTAGAAGGAGCAGCTACCGGCGGTGGACTGGCCGAAGCTGAGCATTTAGGTAGAGGAGGAACATTTAAAACGGCTTCAGCTGGAGCTGAAGGAACCACAGCTGGCGATGTTGCAACCGTTGGTGCTGGGAGTGTGTCGGGCATATTCATGAGGCTAGTGTGACTAAAGAGATGTATGGTCAACTTGTCCAGGCCGAGGAACAGCTCCTTGCAGTTGGGAAACGGACAGGCCAGAGGGCCATTGGCTGCTTTGATTAAGCGCTGCTGCAGGGCATCGATGCTATTGAAACTGGGCACCGCACACAGTGGACACAGCACGGACATGGAGCACATGGCGCGAACACAATTCTACTTTTCACTTGGCGAAACGAATCTTCAATCCATTCCTGACCGACAAAAACTTGAAAAGATTCTTGTTTTTTCTCTCTTTTGGTATTCGTCTATTTAGACATTTTCTAAAAATAATCGCAACGAAAATATTGAAAAGAAAATTTTTACAGCCGACCGTAAGAACGTTCGTCTAGGCGATATCGAAAATAATGAAAATTATTGCGCTCCCAGGCCGCCGCCGGCGAGCCGAAGTCAAATTGTCGAAATTTACGAAAAAAATACGAACATTTGCCGAAATTTAGCTCACATGCTTCCTCTTCCTCCACGATCCGCTATGAGGACCGAAAAAGAGCTAGTATAGCAGAGCTTTCGGGCTCTTTGTTTTGATCTTGTCAAGGGACAGCACCTGCTAGGCGAATTCTATATAGATATAGTTCAAAATAACAAACGAAATGGGTCATAACTAAAAATGTCATGGGATATACTACGTGAAATCGAAGAGTATATAATGCAGAGTTAAATCCTACATATAAAATATATAATGTTTTTCATTAAGGTAGAATTGGCTTGTTGTCTGCGTAGTGATGTCATTTCGTTATGGGCAGCTGGACATATAGTATATATATACAATATATATATAATCTTTCTTTTTAATCTTCCAGTTGTCATTTCCGGCATGGCAAAGAAGGGTTTCTTTACCTTTGAAAGAAAACGAATTTTTATTGTTCTGCTTGCGTAACATTTATTGAGCGAATCGTAAAGATAGTTCCACCTATATAGTCGTGCATCTTATCGTCAAAAAGCTAGAGTATTCTCGTAGTCTAGGCGTGCGCTCAATCGCGTTGAGTTGAGCAGTCAAGGGTATACGCTCGCTGCGTACAATCCAACTCTATTTATATTCAAGTATACCCTATATATTGGATAAATATATTGACGTGTGTGTAGGTCCATATATCTGTGTGTGTGTGTGTGCTCGGGTTGTGCTCTCTTGTTGATATTTGGTCAGCGCGTTGTTGTGCGCTATTTTTGTAGCTCTTCTTGTTTCCTCTTTCGCTGCGCTGTTTATTCGTGTTTCGCTTTGGCTGTCCGATTTGTAAACAGTTCATTGGCCAAGCACGTGAACGTGTGTGCAGGAATTTTCTTGGAACACTACTTCTTCTTCGGGGGCGGAAAATCCAGCGAGACGACGCTTATGCGGGACGACTCCTCCCTGCCCAAGCTCATTTCAGATGCAGAGGAGCGGCCGCTATAGCCTATATGGAAAGTACCGTTAAGTCTCTTGCGAGATATATACAATTGTTTGTTACCCACCCTTGACCGAGTAGCAATCGAGGGAGGAGTACGATGTGGTCCTGGAGGATACACAGCTACGCACTGGTTTCAGATGCTGCGGCAGCTTCAGTCCTTTGCTCAGCATATAGTGTATTATTTTGTCTCCGTCCGGATCGGAATTGCAGGTGTCACTCAGTAGGTTCAATGCCTTGCGATTACGATCCTCCAGCTCCTGCAGGTTGAGGTCACGCTCGTACAGTGAGAGATAATCCCCACTGATCGACTTTTGTTTGATCTCCTTTAGCAGATTATTTATCTCACGATTGGCTCGGTCGATTTTTTGTTTCTGCTCTGTCAGTTCGGCTTGGGCTTTCTCCAATTGTTCCGCATCCTCCAAGCACTTTTGTTTCGCCAACTCGATTTCCTTTGTTAGATATTCCATTTCTTGTTTGTGCTTCTCGATTTTCATATTGCACATCTCGGCCTTGTTGCGCAACATCTTCAAACGCTCCAGACCGTTGCAGTAAATCTCCTGCTGCTTCTTGAGCTCTTCCTCCGCGAGCATTTCATCTGAAAGCGGCACAGAGATTAGGCGAGACACAAATCATGGATGGGCGAAGGAGAAGGTTTACCCTTGGCATTATCCTCATACGATTTTAGGTTCCTGCGATAGTTGTCGTTGGACTTGTCGAATTGCCGCAGCGTATTCTCCAGTGCAATCACCTCCTTCTCCGCCTTGAGAACCTTCCTGTTGAGCGCATCGCCCTCGTCGGCCAGCATCTGTCGTTCCTGGGCATTCTCCACCTTAAGCTGAGTGGCGGTGATCATGGTGCCATCTTCGTTGACACCCAACAGGGCCGAGGATAGCTCGAAGCGAGCGCGCAGAGCATTGATATGCTTACGACGCTCGCCGAGATCGGCACGCAGAGTGCTGAGCTCCTCGTTGAGATGCTTGCGCTTGAGCAACAGCACATCCTGTTGGCTGCCCAGCTCCACGAATCGATCCTTGATGATGCGCTGGAATGCCAGACGATGCTGATTCAGGCTGTACGTACCTTTCGCGCAGTTATCGATCACGTTCTGGAGATCACAGCAGCGCATCTTGAGCAGGCTCAGCTCCACTACGAATTCGGTATTGTCGTATCGATTCAGGCGCAGCCGCTTGATGGTGCCTTCGCAGTAGACCTGCGCCTCCTTGATTTTGAACTTGACCAACTCCAGATCCTTGGCATCATTATTGTAGACGCCGACAAGGGCGTTCATGCTGTAGTTCAGCTTCTTGTTTTGCGCCTCCGTGGAGGCCAGGCGTCGATTGAGCTTGGCCAAATTCTGCTCCAGTTCGGCCAGAGTCTCCTGATTGCGCGCCTCATGCTCCGGTTCCATATTCTTGCCACGCACATCGGCCAGCTTACGTTCGCTCTGCAAGTACTTGAAGGACAGGTCATAGTGGATTTCGGTCTGCCGTTTGATCTCGTTCTCGACATTCCGGTGGTTGCGGTTCACGGCAATTAGCGAGGATTGAAGCGCTGAATTCTGCATCTTCAAGGTCTTCTGCTCATCCTTTAGATCGGTTACCTGACGCTGAGTGCGATAGAGTAGTTCATTGCAGCGCTGCTGTTCTTTGTTGAGTACACTGAGCGCATCCTCTTCGCTCTTCATCATCTCGTCGAGAATCTGCAAGCGCTTATTGGCATCCATCTGCTTGTCCTCGATGGACTTCAGTCGATCTTCCACCTGCGTCAGCACCGTGCCAAAGTTCTCAATTTCGGATAGTTTGTCGTCGCGCTGCTTGTTCATTTTGCGATTCTCCAGGCGCTGGGCATAGACCGCATTGGAGAGATTCTCCAGTTCGTGGCGCAGAGATAAGATCTCGCGTTCCTTTAAAATTGACGCATCGACCAGGCGTTGAATCTCATTCTTGGCTTCAGATGTCTCAAGGTTCAATATTTTGATTCTATCCTCTACCATTCGATTGGTCTCCAGTGTGTCATTCAGCTGCTCATTAGCCACACGATATGCGGCGGCCATGCGCTCAGCCTGATCCATTAAACTGGCACACTCCTCTTCGCCGTTCTGTATCTCCATTTCGCGCTGTGTCATCTGATTGACCGCCTGCTTCCAGGTCTCCACCATCTGGCGGCGCTCTTGATGCGCCTCTCTATACAGGCTGGCCGTACGCTCCAGATTCTTCTCCAGCGTGTTCTGTTCATCGTACAGAAGGACTACGGCCTTGCGTCGCTTGTCGATTTCCGCCTGGAGTAGCTGACGTCGCGTGTTCAATTCCTTGGCCCGCTGCTGATCGTCCTGGTAATATTTATCGATCAGCTGATAGCCCTTGTTGCCATCCTCCATGGCCTCGGTCCAGTCGACCATGCTCGACTTGGCCGTCTTGATGCGCTTCGTCAGGTCATCGATTTCTCGTTTGTTCTTGGTAATCTTACCTGGAAAGCAAAGCTTATCAATTTAATGGATAACTTTTTACCCCTGAGTTTACATACGCTGCGTGTACTCGGCATACTCCGTGAACTCCAGCAGCTCCTTCTGATTCGTGCGAATATCTTCCTTCAGCTTGTTGCGTTCCAATATGACTAGCTGGGTACGGTGGGCCTCCTTCAGCACATCGTTCTTCACCGAGTTGAAGAAGGTCTTTCGTGGGGATTACTTTGGGATTAATATTGATGGACCTATTGAATTTAGAGTTGGCCGGCACTCACGATATTCTGCTGAAGCGTAGACTCAATATTCCGCTTATGCCGCTCGATCACCTTGTCGCGCTCGTCCAGCGACACGATACGCTGTTGAAGTTTGAATTTCTCGTCACGCATGCCCACCATCTCCTGGAGGATGGCCAGATTCTCGGCATTCGCCATGGGTATATCGGCCTCCACGGCCCAGCCCATGGAGCGCATAGCCTCCAGCTTAAACTCGTCCAGCGAGCCGCTCTTCATGTCGTTCGTTCTATTCATAGTGTCGGCCATTTTCGTATATAGGTATAGAATATATATATAAACATATATATATATATATAAACATATATATATATATACATATATATA
>JABVZY010000307.1:4956352-4971775 GCA_020883555.1 Drosophila nannoptera
GCAGAGAGCGTTTGACTTTTAACGGACTCGGCCATAGACGACACTTAACCGCACTGGCATCGAACACACTTAACATGCCAAAACTTCACAGAGAATGATTTGCAATTATAATTCGTCTTAGGTTTAAATTCGTTTGCTAAATATTAAATGTACTACACGATATTGGCGTCGTTCTTTAAATGTTTTATGTCTGCTGATCCGTCGATAGCAGGATTATTATATAATTTGTTGATATTTTTAGATTATTGGTTTATTTCTTTTAAGCTTGAGAGTTTTTGGGACTTTTCAGTTGTTGCTTCTCGACTTTTGTTGACTGCAGGTGGCGTTTTCCGTAATTCTTGGGCAAAGTAGAGTTTTGTGCTGAAATTGAAAATAAATTTTCGATACACTTGTCACATGTCACGTCACAATTACTTCAAAACGTTTCTAGTAATCTAGTATTATAATTTACACATATAAACTCAGATGTAGTGAATAGAACACTGCAATACAAAACAAAAGAGGAATATTCAAAACGACAGAACGCGGCTTTAAATAGCTAAAAACCTGAACGCTGACCTAGTCACTATTCATGTGAAGAACCAGACGAGAAGTAAATGGAAAGATCTGTATAAGCAGAATAGGAAGTACTCCTAGGGTAGCGTAGTGTATGTGCATGTGTAGAGAGTGTGAAGACAATCTAAAACAAAAAACCGGCTGTTGTCACAGGGGGTAGCTGCAGATTTGCTGCCCCTTTTAGATACAGGTACTCGCGTCTATGCAGAAAAAAGGAACAGGCAGCAGCATAAATGAAAACTGATAAGCAGCAGCACAAAAGAATACACCACCAGTACAACGCATAAACAGAAACGCGCTCATTTTCACACACTCACTCACACACATACTCACACATTACCATTTGAGCACATTTTAACCAACATATGTGCGCCGCAAACACTCACACAAATATGTTAATAAATTAACAGCTGTTTGAAGCATCAGCAGTAGTCACCAACACGTGCATGTGCCCTACTGAGAGAGACAGGGAAAGAGAGAGAGAGAGAGAGAGCGCGGATGAGAGAGCACGCAGATGATGGTGGGTGACTTGTTTTGAGTGGAAACTGTTACAGCGCGCTCACTCATACGCACCCAGCAGACGCTGCGCACAAACTTACATAAAATGAGCGCGCACATGCTGTGCTGTTAATCAGCTGTTCTCGGCCGTTTTGTTTATATTTTGGTTTTCGTAAGCAGAGCTGCGCCGTTGGCTGCCCCTTCTTCCTATGTACGTGCGAGAGAGAAAGAAACGAGTTCGTACTCTTATGTGGATGTGAGCAACTCTATTTGATTGTCTGTGTGAGTTGTCATGCTTGTTTCCATCGATGCGAGAACGCAATGCACGATCCCGCATATATATACCCGTACACACTTATACATTCACATATAGATAGGTATGAAAATACAATAAGCAAGCATACACGACGAACAAAAGATAAAAAGCAAAACAAGCAAAAGGCAATTGTAGCGGCAGCAACAAAACGTGTTGGCGGCGACAGCAGCGTCGCCCTTTGCAACGTAGGCCGCTGCCTTCTCGTCATTCCAGCTACACTATACAAAATAAATGCGTAGTTTAATCTCGCGTGCCCTCATATTTAGCCGTTACTTCGCCAGCAACACAAATGTGACACAAACAGCCAACTGTCAATCACAATATTAAAAAAAATCACAAATTGAGTTCAAGGCCGCTTGAAATGAAACCAGCAACACCGTCCACACGAAAATTTGTACGATTTTTTTTTTGCTAGTTTTGTCTTGCTTATAACCACAAGTTTTTCACAGAAAACTAAAATACAAGACAAAAAATATGCGAGGTCGCAAAGCGCCGTTATATGTACTTGTATGTGTGTGTGGAAGTAAAATGAATTTGTATGCGTTTTCCTTGCGTGTGGCAACTTCAACATATGGCATGTGGTTGTTTGTCAGTGTTACTTTATCAGTAATTGAAAATATAAAGGGTCTCGAGCCATACACTTGAGAGAATAAGCTACAAAATCTAAAACTTTCCGTCAAAAATATTTTCATTCTAAGCAAATTCCTTATTTCCCACGCGAGGCTAGTTATTTACCCTCCCCATAGAGCTTTTCCTCTTTATGACTCTATATACTGTCCATTGCTATTACCTTTGTTCACCCTGCTAGCAAACATAACTGATAAGCAATTCTGTATCTATCTGTCCACTAACAATCTATTACATTACCATCTCTCTACCACCAATAGCTACCCCTTACTTTACTAGTGCGTATGGTTTGTAATATGTATATGTATATAAATAATTACATATATTTATATATACAACTGTAAACTCAGTCAAGCATATGACGCTAGTGAACATAACGGAGTACAAACAGTGTTGCCCCACCAAGTTTTCTTCTTTTTTTTTTTCATTTTTTGTTTCTTTGCTGCTTTTCTATTTTCTATTACGAAACTGCTTTTGTGGCCTACGCACAGCTGAGCAGCAACAGCAGCAGCAGCAACCATTGTGCGAACGAGAGCACACTAGCGAAGTGGGGTGTGTGAGCAGCGCAACAGCGCTTTCTACAGGGATGTGGGGAATACAACAATCAAAGGGCCCATCGTCACTGTGGCAACTTAACCGTAAAGTAAATTGCATTGGAAATTTTTCGTGTTGCGCTGCGACGCAGTTAAACCCAAACTGGTATATGAAAAGAACGCAATAAAGTACTTGAAAATCGACTCGTATTTGACAACCCTGGAAAGTTATATGCATGCAACAATTAAATGGAAACCTTGCCTTAGAAGTTCTACGGTAAAGGTCGACCCAATGTTCCCGAAAACTTCAAGAACAGTTGCATTAGCACAGTTAAATGTTTAAATACTTGTTGCGAAGCACAGTAGAAAATTCGTAGGTAAGTATTAAAACAATTGGCACGCAATTATTTATACGCTTCTGATGGGCATTTATATCAAGTGTTATATACGAATGTGCTATGTAAACGCTTGAATACAAGCAAGCCTATATACTGGTATACATACACAAAGAGAGCGATTAAATACAACAGGCAACACAGAAATCGCTGCAGAGCGAGTTTATAGCGAAGAAAGGAAACGGGGTATTATAAAATTCTTTTCTAAATACGACAACACTTTCTATTTAATAAATCTTTACTATTTTAAATATTCTGTGGCCTCTGTTATTGTGCTTCCTTTGCTGACGACTGTCGATTTCCAGTACAAATACAAAAGGGAGCACAAACAGCGACGTCAACGTTGTCGGTTGCCTCGTTGGCCTGTGCACGACAGAGAACGCACGAGGGGCAAACACATGACGCCGTTACACTAATACACACACAAACGCGCACACAGCTCCAATCACTTACACGCACACAAGCACATTAAAAGATTGGAGAGTATATATACGTGTGTACATAACGCAGGCAAGCGAAGGCGAAAGAATTGCTTGAAATAAATGAATGCGGCAGCTTAGAGCGTTTCGTTACAATTTGTGCATTGATTTCAATTGAAACGTTATAGTCAAGGAATGCACTTTTATTTAATTATATAAATATGTACTGCACCTTTTGCTATACATTATGTAGTTGCTCATTTATACATTTATATAGAAAAGTCTCGCTTGGACAAACCATTTTTCAGCTGTGCACGCACTGAAAGCCAACTCACGACTGACGACGGCAACGTCAATGGCGACCCCGTGTGAACGAAACGAAACGGGAGAGCGAGCGAATGAGCGCAAAACGAGTGAGAGTGATTCAGACGAGAATCCATTTTAAGATACACACAATCAACAAAATATACTTTAAATTCTATATTCTTTATATAGGGTTGTTAGTCAAGTTCATCCCAAATGCAATACAAAAAATCAATTTCATATCGACATTTATTTTAAATAGATGAACCGCTTAAAATCACACAACAAAAAGCACTGGGCTAACCGTTAAGGTCACTCAACCCTTGTCGCTTAATGCCAATGAGGTCAACAAACTAAGTCATATGCTATACTAACTTGTGCATTTTACTTTACCTAAATTATAAAACGTGATATACTTATACCGATTTCTGCTTATTTTGTAACACAATATTTTCTGTAATTACAAATTTAGAGAAAAGAACCGTTTCTTTTACTGCCAGGCCAAATGAAATTTCACTCAAAATGGCTGCGGCTGCAGCAATGAGAGAAAAAGAGCGTTGAGAGAGAACGTAAGAAGCACTCTTTGATGGAAACGGGGGTTGAATTTGCACTCGTTGCTCGCCTGATTTTCTTTTTGTTTTACCTGTAATTGTGGCTGTTAGAGTGAGATTAGTATTGACCTGATCAGCTGATCGAGAGAGAGCATTATGTGTATGTCCGTGATTATATGCCAACACTGCTCTTGGCTTACACAAACAGCTGTTTATTGCAGTTTTAAAACTACTCATATAAATATGTATGTACCATATATAAGTGGCTTGTGAGTAATCTTATAGGTACGGCTTCTTGTTAGCTGACCTGCCGCCTGTCTACACACTCGAACATGAGAATTTCTTTTTTTTACTACAGTGGCTAGCCACGTAAAGCAGTTAGTGCCAGACTGAAACTGATAAAGTGAGAGATCCACTTGTGCATTCGGAAATAGATATCATTTTAATTAGATACTCTGTCTCCATTTGGAGGCTATCGCATAAATGAGACAGAGACGTACCCAAAATGGCAGTTGACCTGTGTACGAATCGTAGTGAGCACGATTTTGAGCGACCCACACAGCGCAGTCAACGTCGCTGCTGGCCTACTTGAAAAGCTACTCACCTGCAAAGGCAGCGTGATATAGCAACAAAAGCAACGTGCTTTAAATGCAACTATTGCGAGTGCACAAACAGATGAGGTTGTAAAACCAGTAACAAAAACACAATATATATGCAAACAAACAGCAACACCAGCAACAACACACTCGCACACATACATAACAGGCAATGCAACAGCTCAAAAGAGCGAACGCTCAGCGTCGCTGCAACGCCGCCGTCGCTGCACAACGAAAAAGAGGCCACGGCCTGCGCAGCAGCCGCTGCCAAATTGGGGCGAACGGCACAGAGCACAAATAAAGAAAAAGAAACATAACAAATAAAAATAAACTTTCGCTTATCGATGTGGCGCTGCCTATTTGCATATCGATATTTAGTTCACGCACGGAGCAGTATATCGATAACAAGATATTTTCATTTTTATTAAACTGAGTTCATATAAGAATTAAATGCAAACAGCCGGAAGTATGGAATGTAGGACAACATTGCTGCGAATATTCAACTGCAAGCAAACGCAACGATCGCTATCGATGCCAATGCTGATCTCCTCGTTGGGTAATTGTAGCGCATTAAAGAAAGCGGAAGCTTTACGCGTGTCCACGGAACACGAAACTTCCGCCGCTGACGGTTCTTGGCTGCCCTTTTGCAGCAGTAGTTGACGAAAACGTGTCGTAATTGTGGCCATATCCGATTCGGCCACCAGACTCATCTCACCAGAGACACTGCCATGGAATATGATGCTAGGCGATATGTTTTTAAGCTTGTCAATCAGGCTGCGTATCAGACGAAGAGAAGGCATCCCCAACACGATTTGCGTGCTCGGCACTTTCGGTAGCATAAAGGACGCCCAATCGCTTGCCGCGACTACGGTGACGGGCACATCGTGCACTACTTCACGCGGCTCCGCGGAGCTTGGCGAAATCACCGAGGCAACCACTGAGATGCAGGGAAATTGTATCTGTTTCAGTATTAATTTGCAACTGTGAACGCTATTGGTGGTGCCGGATCGTAATACGGCTAGGGCACGACTCAGGTGCATTGCGGACATGACTAAGACTATGAACTCCTGTTCAGGGCGCGCTGGTGTCATTTTGTATTCCGGAAAATAATCTTTGGCTGCAATTCTCACCCACACGAGGGGTGATGAGGTGGAGCAATGTTCCTCATTCACAATGAAATGCATGCGCTCCTGCCCCAATATCATGACGCAATCCTTGGCCAGTTTGGACAATGTAGCTGCAATAGCTTGAAACTCGCGCATGTAGAGCACGTCCAGCATCTTGGCTCGAAACTTCATAGCTGCCACTGATTAGTTGCTAAAGAAAGCGCCGGCGGAACAGCAAGCGATCACGAAAAATAAGAACAAAAAGAAAACAAAATCAAACGGTGACTGCCACAAGCAGAAGAAGAGACGCAACAACTTGAGAAAGAATATTTTATAAGGATCAAGATAAATTCTTGATAGTTATAATGTACTATAAATTCATATATTACAAATTAAATATTATCCAAACTACTTTAAGCATACACTCGTTTGTTCGCAAAGCGACAAACCCGATCTCTGAACAAATATGCCTCGAAGCTGCACATAAAAAATAAAAATGCAGAACGTGACAGACTTCCAACCAGAGACGACTCCAGGAATAGGACAAGCCACTGGGCCTGGCACCCGAGTTCAATGTACAAATGCACACTTATACACACGTAAAAATACATACACACTCTCATGCAGTTGTGTGCCTAGCACAAAGTCAGCCAGGCGATGGGCAGACAAAGCGCAAAGCAAGTTCGAGTTGTGTTTTGGCTTTTTTAAGGGGGCGAAACAGCGTGGAAAGAGTAAAGCAAATGAAACGCAGCACACCAATACTTTAACCCTCGCACACACGCATACATGGTATGGATACAAAGCCGCAGTCAGTCTCACAGACACAAACAGACACACACGCACACATAATACATACACATACTTTCTGCCAAACAACAGGATTTTGTTTTTATTCGTTGCACTGGAAAAAGGAAGGCGTCTACACGGCCAACTTGCTGCGAGTGGAAGAGCATATTAAAGGACCGTGGCTGCTCCTCACTCTCACCAACGGAAATCAAATTATGTATATGTAGCCTGTAGGCGACTACGACAAGAACGACGGTAGCTTTAACAGAGAGCGATTGCCTGCTCTGGCGCGCGTTTGGGGTCAAAATATTTTCCCTTTGCAGTTCAATCAACTTTCAAGGTTGCGCTGTTCGGGATGGCATCACATGATAAATATGATTACTATATTAAAATCTAGTTGTCGAGACTACCTTAAATAATTAATATCTTCACATGTTTGCAAAGTCAGTAATCGATATTTTCAGCAAAAAATCATATAGAGACGACCTTGATTTTCATTTTTGTCAGTTCTTCCACTTTCATTATATCTGAATCATAGAAGATTAATGACGTCACTCAAATATTTCATAAGTCCTTCTAAAGAATTTGTTCTGAATAACAACTATGCACGTCAACTTTCTATGCCCTCAGGAGCATTATTTGCAGAATTTGAACACGAGTTGCCAATCGTCAGAAAGAATATTCAGCGCAGCTCAATGCAATGTGACCATAAAAGCTTAACAAATATATAAAAACATATACATATGCCTGTCTAAATGAACATACAAACACTCACGCGCACCACAATGCAAACTGAAAGCCATATAAAAAGCTGACAAGAGGCCAAAATTAAATACAAATAAAATAAAATACGGTGCGCATGAAACTCAACGTGACTGCATTGAGGGAGGCACACACATACACATACACTTTGATTAAGCATAAATAAAAGAGAAAGTAAAACTCAAGATGCTGAGCATCACATCACGTATACAAACGAAGCATGCACATAAATACATACAACGTTTGAAGATTAATAAATATACAGATAATATTCAAAATAGAATAAAACAAATGTCTCCAAGAGCACAAACTGAAAGGAACACACACATATTCACATTTGGTATTGCACCCTACAACAACACCGCCGATTAGCGTTGCCAACTAAGTGAAGAACTATATCAAACCGATCCCCAGAATAAGTCAACAACTAACTAATAATGGCCAACTAAAAAATTAATTGTTCTTTACGAGATAAAATAGGAAATTTTGAGCCACAGCGAAATGTAAAAATCAATATCGTTTTCTTTACCTTACACGCAACATCACCGTTTACTCACTGTGTTGCACTGAGATATAGGGATCATTTATTTAATTCCCATTTATAGGTTGATAAAATTTGTATAGTACTTGGTGGAATCAATAAGTGCCCACAAAACGGCTCCACAACCGTCTAAAAAGCTCTCAAAAAATACAAATGGTCGACATTTTGTTTTCTGTCTGTGCGCGACGGGCCACTCGCTACTGCTATTGCTGCTGCTGCTGATTCGACGAAATACACAAATGTGTGTATGTATATGGATGTGGATGCTCGCGTATGCGTGTATGTCTCGTTTGGTTGACCAGCGGAGCACCACCAGCAAAATCACACTAACCATTTCCAATACATTAAACTGACTGCATTTACATAACGGCTTTCAACTGTTAGCGCTGCATAACCGTTAGACTTACCTTTTAAATATTCCTTTATAAAGATTTGCACAATTTTCACAGAGTTTACTATATTTCTATTTCAACACGTAATTAAACTCCGACTCTGTCCCTGCTGTCAACACCACAGGGCACAATAGTGCTGACAAAAGCATCGATGTTAATATCGATGTATTGAGATTTAAATACAAAATAATAAAAACTATCGATATATACCAGAAAAAATAATCAATCAATTATCATTTGAATGATATTCAATTATTTATCTGAATGATAATTATATCACAATCTTAAAAGTTCTTAAGTTAGTGCAGATACTTTGAGGTTTCTCACCAGATTTGCACTTTGTAGGTAAATATGTGAAACAGTTTACTATAGTTTACCCACAGCTGAATTTCTGAATTTGTATTGCCTCCCAGCTCTAACCAGCTCTGCCAAGAGCGTTCCCAAATACAGTGTTACCAAATTACAATTTAAATTGGATACGACGAGCTACAGCAGCTGTTGCTTATACTGATGTGGCGGTAAACAGATTTCCTGATATCGATATTTAATATCAACCCTATTTATTGTAGTTTGTATTTTTTACACGGAAAAACAGCCCGCGAATCGAAAAACTGTTATAAGGAGAATATAGTACCCAGTAAATTTATAACTACGGCTTGACGAAACACGGAGTGTGATAAACACACTCAGACATACACTTTTTCAACTTTTTCCCTTGCATTCCCGTACGCTCCCAATCAGAACGCGCCAACACTTGTAAAATCTCGACGACAACAAGCGGCTTATCAGAACAATTAAGAAGCAGTAAGAACAGCAACAACAACAACTCGTAAAATAACATTAACAAGAAATCGTGGTGGCAAACATTGGAAAACTTAAACTGTGTTGCTTCAGTTAACATTTGCCACGCAATACACACACAAAGTCTCGCGTTGAGAACTTTTTTGTTGATTCTGTGACGTGTCTCATATACCAAAATTACAATGTGCGGCTCACCAAACATAGCTGCCGGATCTGGGGCCCGGGCACTCATCCTGGTCGGTGGTTATGGTACTCGGCTACGACCGCTGACACTGAGCACACCCAAGCCGCTGGTCGAGTTCGCCAACAAGCCTATCTTGCTGCATCAGCTGGAAGCACTCGTCGATGCTGGCTGTCGTCAGGTGAGCTTTAAGATTAACCACAGAATAGTTACATAAACAAGTTTATCCCCAATGTAGGTCATCTTGGCAGTCAGTTATCGAGCTGAGCAAATGGAGCAGGAGCTCAAAGTCGAAGCTGATAAATTGGGCGTGGAACTGATCTTTTCACACGAAACCGAACCACTTGGCACAGCTGGGCCACTTGCACTGGCCAAGCCCCTATTGACAGCCAGTGCAGAACCTTTCTTTGTGCTTAACTCAGATGTAATTTGTGATTTCCCGTTCAAAAAGCTTATGCAGTTCCATAGAAATCATGGCAAAGAAGGCACTATTGTAGTCACCAAAGTGGAGGAACCATCGAAATATGGTGTTGTACTCTATGACGAACTTGGATGCATTAAGAATTTCATCGAAAAACCACAGGAATTTGTTAGTAATAAAATCAATGCGGGCATTTACATATTTAATCCTACGGTGCTGGAGCGCATCGAAGTAAAACCCACATCTATTGAAAAGGAAGTATTTCCGAATATGGCGCAGCAGCAGGAGCTATACGCAATGGAGCTAACCGGCTTTTGGATGGATATTGGACAGCCCAAAGACTTTTTAACTGGTGCGTCACTATGAACGCCACATTCAAACTCTTTCTCGTTATCTGTTAGGGCGTTATCAGTCAACCAGTCAGATACGTGTCTTTAATCAAATTTTATCTGCTTTCTTGGAAAAGTCAGCTGCTTCAATTGATGATAGAACGTTTATAATGAGCCGTAATTGCTGATAAGCTTTAACAGGGGCTGGGCTGGGGGATGCCCGCAACAGCACAATGATAATTAAGATTTGTGCTATTACATTATTTTCACTTTCAGGTATGTGCCTGTATCTCAGCTCGCTGCGACAGAAACAATCGTCGAAACTGTATACAGGTCCCGGTGTCGTTGGCAATGTACTGGTGGATCCGACGGCCAGAATTGGCGAGGGATGTCGCATAGGACCTAATGTGACCATTGGCCCTGACGTAGTTATAGAAGATGGTGTCTGTATCAAGCGTTCGACCATACTCAAGGGCGCAATTGTGCGTTCGCACTCTTGGCTAGATTCCTGCATTGTGGGCTGGCGTTCGACAGTGGGGCGCTGGGTGAGGATCGAGGGCATCACCGTGCTGGGTGAGGATGTCATTGTTAAGGATGAGCTGTACATCAACGGCGGACAGGTGCTGCCGCACAAGAGCATCGCCGCTAGTGTGCCGGAGCCGCAAATTATTATGTGAAATCGGCTTCAGTTGGCTTTGGCTGATTGTAAATATTATTTAGTCCTTTCATTTGCACCGAATGCCTTGTGTTTCTTATATTACTTAAGCTGAATGTCCATATAACTTAAAAAAAAAAAAAAACGTGAAGAGAACAAAACACATTTCCATTAATTAGCCTGGCTAAAATGTAGTTTTAAGGTTTGATTAACAGACAATTCGAACCAGTTGAGTTAACTGCATTTTAACCAAAAGATTTTCACAAACGAAACATAATTTTTTTTATATATTTTATATAAATCTAAATTGTAGTCCAATGTATATGAATCAGAATATATGTATTATTATTATAAATGCGGAAGCTTGCCTGTTACTACAATGAAGGAAGGAGTTTTTGAGCGCAGGCGTTTCTCTTCGGTTGCCTAGCAACAAATGCGAACGGCCACAACGAAAGCTTGTAATTTGTTGCTCAAAAATGTTGAAATCTCTGAGCAAAGCGGACATCGAACAGCAGAATCTGCTCTGGGAGGATAAGGAAGTGAAATTCGATACACCCCAACTGTGAGTGCTATACGAATCCGAATCCATACTCATTGCCAACTCTTTGCAGCCATACACGCTTGCATAATGGCGAGAAGATATTGGACACTATTTACCACATAGAGGACAGCAAGGGGAATCCGGGGGATACGGGCAAGCTGCTGGTAACAAATCTGCGCATCATTTGGCACTCGTTGGTCCACAAGAGATTCAATTTGTGTAATGAATTTGAGATATAGTTGAGTAGCGTTGTTGATTGAACTCAATTCCTATTCCAGCCATTGGCTATGCCCGCATAGGCAGCACCAACACCCGCGTGGTGCACATGCACACCAAGGGTCGCATACCGAGCCAGGCACTCTACATATTGGCCATCAGCAATGAGACTCGATTCGAATTTCTCTTCACGGATGTTTCCGGCGATACGGCGCGTCGCAATCAGCCCATCTTCGCCAGCGTCTTCGATGTGCATCTGTCAGTGAATTATGATTAAAGTCACGGATAGAAAAGAATTTAACTTATTTCTCTAATATTCTACAGCTTGTATCAGCGCACGTTCCTCTACAGGGATCTCAAGCTGCGCGGCGCCATTGTGCAGGCCGGACAGTTGATTCTTTTGCCAGATGAGCAGGTGTTCAGCCAAGTGCAGGGCGTCTGGAACTTGTCCAGCGATCAAGGTAATCTGGGTAGCTTTGTAGTGACAAACATACGCCTGGTCTGGTATGCGGATGCGAATGAGACGTTTAACATCAGTCTGCCTTACCTGCAGATCGAGAGCGTGAGTCCAAACTGTAACTGAGTTAGGACAATTTCGATCTTAACTCTTTCGCTTTGCTCTACTGCGACAGCTGCGCATCCGTGAGTCTAAATATGGTCCCGCGCTGGTCATCCAAACGGCCGAGACAGGCGGTGGCTATATACTGGGCTTTCGTATTGATCCCGTCGAACGTTTGAATGTGCTGTACAAGGAGCTCTGCTCGCTGCATACCATCTACACGGACCAGCCGAATCTTGGTGTTCACTACGATCCGCAAGAAGCCCGCAATCGTGTGGCTGCCGCTGCCGAAGAAGCTGCCCAAGCTAATCAATTTAAAATCGATGACTACCAGGAGCTTGATGAACGACAGGAGCGCGAAATAAATACCAAGTTGAACAATTATCTGGCCGCCGGCTGTCAAGCCAAGTTGCCCACGGACCAGCCACAACAGGCACCGGTCTACTGCAAGGAACTAGGCTTTGCCATGGAACGCATACCCGATGGCTATAAGCTACAGGATCTCTGGGACGTGCTGCCCACCAAAATGACCACAAACGATGAGTAAAAAGCTGCACAGGATTACAGAGTACAGTGTTTTTGGTAGACCTAAGTGAAAGTCGTCTATATCCGTATTAGCCGAGAACAAATTGAAGACATTTAAATAATGATTGATCGTTTTTATTGACGCAAACAACTCGCAGTGTTTTTGTTGTTGGTTTAAGTAGTCTTGCTCTTGTTATGTACGTGTGTGTGTTCCTTTTTGAATCATAATTTTGTTGCTTGGAATCGTTAGAAAGTCGAAGAATGCTTAGGGCTAAATACATTAACTGTAAGTTTAGCTGTTTTTTCCGATTCGTTGGTATCTGAATGCTTAGAATTTATTTAATTATAGCTCTAATCATAGCATTTACGTTCAATCTGTTTATGGGAGAGTTGTTTGTTTTTCACTTTAAGCAAAACTAGATTTTTGCTGAGTTCTCTTTCCGTTCTTTTTTTTTTATAAATTAATTCATATCACAACACACAGTTGATTTGACCGACATGCACTATAATCCAGATTTATACATACATATATATATTTATATATATCGACTTTTATTTATACGTGAATGAATTTTTTACTTTTTCTCTCTAATCTAAGGACTAACAAACTTAATTCAATGTAGGAAAATTAATATTATTTGTGGCGCTTCATTTTCTTTTTTTCATTTTTATTATTACGTTTTGCCTCAAAGGCAGCCTGAAATGTAATTAAAAAATATCTAAAATTCCTACTGAAAACTATAAATCGGTCGACAAAGGACATATATATGTATTTAAAACAAAATATCATATCAGGAATGGCTTAAAAATTACGATTTGTATTCATTTTCGTTTTTACAGATTTTTTTGCTCTTTCTTTTTTTTGCGTAATACTTTTGCTTACTTTTGAAGTTTTTTTTTTTGCTATTGTTAAATTCTTAAATGTTTTTGAATTTTTGTTTCTTTTAATTTCTCCTCCTCTTTGCCTTTAGATGAGTTTTCTTTATAATATTCGTTTTAGTCAGTCTTGAAGACCAGTTTATGTTGTTGTTATTATAATATATAGATTATTTTTAGTCAAAAGATCTGAAGGCAAATGAATTGGCAATGGCAGATGGTAACAAAAGTAAAAAAGATATGCGTATTCACTAACATATATTACGCCTTATTTAAAGCTACTTGAACAATTCAAATTCAGTTATGTCGAACAAATATCGTACAAACAAGTTTATAAAAGAAACAAATATTGACTTTAGCTTAAACAAATCTCAATGCGCTGCTCGAATTGGGGCTGATTGAGGTATAGGGACGTTTGGGTTGGTTAAAAATAAATATTTGCTTTGGGCCCTTAGCTTATTCATAGTGCTACTGCCATTTGACCGCTTCACTTGCCTTGGTACACAAAACAATGGAAATTCCACTTAGATTTAAACAGTAACTAGAACCAAAGTCAGGATTTGCGGTTGTATGTGTGCTTCGTTTTGTTGTCTATGTTACACAGCTTGAATTGGTTTAGATTACAGGGAGTTCCAATGACAAAAGCTAGACATAAACAAATAATGAGAGCATGGAAGGGAGCGATAGATAAGGAGAGGAGAGGCGATAGAATGAAGGTGGTATTCAGTTCCTGCTAGTGGAGATCTGTAAACGCGCACGCTGACGTGTCATTGGCGGCGAGCGACGAATTGGCGATATGGAAGTGCTCTTGGCAACAGCGCGACCCTTGCGTTTGGGCGCTGAACCAGGCGCGGCAGTTACAGCTGTTCTGGTTACGATGGCAGTGGCTGCTGTTACAACTTCGTCTACTGCTGCTGTTGCTCCGCCTTTGCGTCGCCTTTTCAATGTCAAGAGCGGTGCACGGCGTCGTCGTTTGGTGGCTGTTGCCTTTGGCTTGGCTGTCACTTCGCCTGAGCCTGTGCCTGAGGTGTGTGTGTTGCTGTTGTCCTTGGTATGGGATTGTGTTTGGGCGCACTTGCTGCGGCTGCTGCTGCAATATGCTTCGTGGGGCACAAAAGCTGATGCGGTGGCATGTTGTGGCAATGTCAGTGTGCTGCGAAAAATCGGCTACAGGTTTATTAATGTTTTAAGTCATAAAAAAAAGGGAGCTCACCTGAGCTTTGGCTTAAATATTAGCTCTTGCTGCTTATGAACTGGATCCCCTTCATACTGTGCATCTTCCTCGTCATCTTCATCATCGTCCCCATCACTGTAAATATTTGCTAAGGGCGGCACAAATTTTGGTCGCTTCAATTCGAAGCCACGTGCCTTATTGCTAAAAATATAAATTTGGCCCAATCTTTTATAGATTCTTTAATTTTGATTGCAGCTCATACTTACATTTTGATGGGCGTTATAGGCATGGGTCGAATGGGCTTGAACACACACAAATCCATGAGTAGACTGTCTGTGCTGGGATTACGCTTGCGTGCCGATGCTGAGCGATGCAGCTGGGTGGGTGCCACTGTGAATTCCCGCAAATATGAAGCTGTCGGCAACACATATGGCTGGCTGAGTACCAATTGGCGGCTAGTGTTACTGCTGACGTTGCTGCTGGAGGCGGAACTGGAGCTGCAGTTGGAATTGCCACTGGTACCCATAATACCACCGGTGCCAAGCAGTTTGCGCTTTAAGCTGATATCCATAAGCGGGGCTAGCCCTGGTGTTGGCCCATTTATAACTAGCGCCTTTTGCACTGTGTCCTTGATGAACTCGGTGCCACGATGCAGACGCACAGAAAGTGTTTTCATTATCGCAGTTGCCGCATTACTAGCAATACTGCTGGCGGTTGTTGGACGTGCCGCCAACGAACCCGATACACCGATTGTTTGGCTCGGGG
>JABVZY010000307.1:5045509-5057419 GCA_020883555.1 Drosophila nannoptera
ATCTCTTCATTAATGTGTAACCGAAGCTGTTGACAGTTGACCTGCTGGAGAGACCATAATTGGCATCTATTTGCACTTCTATCGAGGGGAGGCGGGAGGGAGACGCAGAGCGACGAACAGAAGCTCGGAGAGGGATATTGCGATTTTTTGATTTATTTTAACGATTTAATTAGAATTAAAATTAGGAGCTAACATTTCTAGCAAATTATATAATTATTTTATAATAATTATACAATACAATTTTTATTTAATAAAAACTTCTCAATTAATTATTCTCCATGTGTAGTTAGCTATACTTATTGATTATGCTCTTATATACAAGATATATACTTGTAGATATACCTCTAATGACAATTTGCAGCTATTTGCACTTCTATCAGGGGAAGGGGGAGGGAGAGACGAACAGAAGCTCGAATTGGGCTATTGCGATTATTCTATTTACTTTATAGATTTCATTAGAATTAAAATTATATGGATAGCTATTCAAGCAAATTTTAAAATTATTTCTTAACAATTTTCTTATATAATTAATATTAAATGAATTGATCTTGCGATTATTCTATTTATTTTATTCATTTAATTCGAATAAAAATTATAGGATAACAATTCAAGCAAATTTATAATATTTATAAAATATATTTTTTAGTTTTAAAAAACTTATAGTTTAATTATTCTGCTCTTTTAGTAAATATATATATAATTATAAATTTTTTTTTTTTTTTTATTTATAACTTAACTATTCTCCTCATGTAGTTAATATTTATATAATATAATTAATATGTCTTTAAGTTTATAATTTAATTATTCTCCTCTTGTAGTTAGCTATGATTATTGATCATGCTCATATATAGATGATACCCCTATGGGCGATTCCGCTTACTGCTGTGCCACACAGAAGTCTGCAGCTTTCCCATAGAATATGGGATTTCCTATCCATAACATAATTCATAATTTAAGCAGTTTACAATTGCTTTTTTGCCTTTCCATGGGTTGGCTTCGTGTTCAACAGTTAATAAAACAAATAATTGCGTTGTGTATGCAATAAAAATCAGGTTAAACGTTGGCCAGGACATACGCTGGACAGCTCGGACAGCTGGCGAAGCTGGCGGCCATTGAGAAAGTGTCCCGCAAGGCCGGCCCCCTTTCGCCTCTCGCCCACAAGATGGCTAGACAGAGATGGAGGCAACAACAACAACGGCAACAGTGCTGAGCACTAATCATCGCTGGAGAACGAACAGCGGACGGCGGACAGCGGACAGCGGACAGCGAGACAGGCTGGCAGACGAGACAGGCAGAGAGACAAACAGAGACGGACAGAGAGACAGCCAACTGTCGACTGCGTCGCGCCAATTGGAATTGCAAATCTGCCAAAGGAGACAACGCCAGTTCGAGGATGAGCGGAGCAGCGGATTAGAGCTGAGACCGGGCGAGAACTAGTTCGGTGAACTGCTGAGAACAATTGGAGACATATTCCAATGGGGCTAATTGGGGCTCTGAAAAGAACTAGTTCGTTGAAGCTAAGTGTAACTGGAACTGCTGGAGCTAGTTCCGCCAGCGCCACAGTGAGTCTTAGACAAAATGGTGGAGCCAACGACGACGAAGACGAAGACGAAGACGAAGGTGAAGACGAAGACGAAGACACAGGTTCATTCTCCCATAAATACGCGCAGCGGGTGTTAAATATTTTGTACGACTTCTGCAAGTCCTCTAGAGACGATGACTGCAGCCGGCCCAGCACACACACACACACACACACACACTCACGCACGCACACACACCCCACCTGAACCGCTCCGCAGAGACAAGCTCGTATCTCGCTCGGCAAAGCAAAACTTTGGCCCAAACGCCTTTGTTCATCAATTAAGCTGTCCGGTCCGTCTGTGGAGCCAAAGCCCCCCAACTTGCCCTTAGTCGCAGCACAAGTTGAGTATGTTTGTGTGATAGAGAGGGGCGACGGGCTTTGGGGCGGGACAGACTGGAGACACATGCTCCGGCTTGTAAATTGTGCGACGGTCAGAAATTGAAATATGGCGTCGCAACGAAAGCAAATTGAAATCAATGAAAACGACGACCGACTTGTGTGTAGCTGCTCTTAAAGCCAACTGCCAAATTCACGTGAACTTCAACTTGTGGGCGGAGTTAGCTTAAAGCAAGCCCCAGTCCGGGCCCAAACAGTTTGCGGCAGCTGCGAATGCAGAACGCGGCCAAAACATGGCCAAGAATCTGCCGGAGCGCTGCAAATTTGAATGAAACCACATACATCCATATGAAAAGTGATATGTACTTGGAAATATGTTTATATGGAAATATTTATATATATATACATGTAAGGAAGAGTTAGTTAGTTTCGTGTTTAATTCAGGTCAACTCCAGGTCTCAGCTAAGAAAAGCTTAGCTGCTTCGGAGTAGACAATGCCAAATGCCATTTCTCACATACTCGAGTTATATAAATATATGTATTTACATATATTTAATATATTAACTGCTACTAATAGTCACTTGTTTCATTAATAATTTGCTGAGGCTCCGCCGGGGCAGGAAAAGCAAATTTTTCACTAACTAAGCTGACACAGAAATTAGCATAAAAGCCGAATGCAAATCTAATTTCAGAGAATTTCATCAGCAAAAGGGTCTATACACACACATACACACACACGCTGACACCCTCGCGCACACACACAAACACACACGGGGTCACCAAATTTATTTACGAGTCATAAAGACGCCAAGATTAATCAGTTAAATAAACATAATAAAAGGCTAAACGCGAGCTTTGCGACATTTTGATAAATATCAAATCAAAATAATGCGTCAAAACAATTAATCACGATTAAGGAGAGAGGGAGATGGAGAGAGCAAGAACGAGAGCGAGCAGAGAATGAAAAATAAAATGCAAACGGAAAGTGCCAAAAATAAAAGGGCGTTAGAAGTTTAACATAGGCCAAAGCTGATGATCGATAAATGCTAAAAGCAAACAACAGCGGGGGGTGAGTACTATAGCAGGAGGGGTTAGCATTAGGGAGGAGTGTTGGAACAAGTGTTTGCAATCACACGCCATTTTCCAATTAGTGACAAAAACAAACATCACGCACATACACAAAATCCATGTGGTCACACTTGCACGGAATGCGACTTGGCAAGTCAGAAAAAAATTATGTATGTATATATGGCAACACTTTGCCGATAATCAACGTCACTTAATCGAACGTAAAATGTAATAAATACGCGCAAATGCGATTTGCAGGCGTCAACCGAAAAATGCACCCCATTTAAAATAGAAAAAAAGACAATAAAATACGGTTAGTTGCCTTATTCTATTTGCATTTGGGCTTTACTGCATAACTTAAATCTGACGCGCAAGTCAATTTATATTCATGTACGTACCTCGCACTGTATGCGTCCGTATGTTTCTGTGAGAACCCTGACATGTGTTCGTACGCCTTGCAGGCATTCCGCGATTGGGCAACCCTTCTTTGCATTATTTTGCAAGCAGAATTGTGGCGATTTTTTTTTCTTAATGCTTCACTGCGCTCCCCTTGCGGTTGCTCGATATGTCGCGCTCAACCTGTTGCTCGATGGCTGTGACACTATAAACCAAATGAGACATTCTGGCGCCTCAGTCACTCACACACACTGATACAACGTTTTATGCAAATATTCAATTATTTTCATTACTGCTCCATATTGGAGTCGAGTGCTGCCGCTGTCATCGATGACCAAAGCTAATTGCTATGTAGAGCAAGCTAGCTGGCAACGCTTTCAGTTTAATAAAAAATATTACTGTAAATAATAGGAAACTTGACACGTGATTAATCGGATAATGCATTTAAATATTCACTCGGGAAATGTAAAAATCAACGTTGTCCCCCTTGTTTATATTCAATTTAATCAAAAATCAAGCCTAAGTAACGATCAACGCTTGCTGCTGGCCCCAAGGGCAACATTTAGACGACTTTGTTGTTAGTGTTCGCACGTGCAACAGGCCGCAAGCCGCACAAAGCGGTCCGCGTGCGGTTGCCGAGCTGGTGGATGTGGCAGCAGGGCCAGTTCAGAGCGGGGAAATGGCGTCTGTCCACACAACCCTTAATTGTGCGTGTAATCACCGTAAGGTTGAAACTGTGCGACAGTTTTCCAACAGGAGTTGAAAGTGCATAGGGGGAGAGAGGGTGGTAAATTTCTAATGCCTAATGTCAAGTAAACAGCTTGTGAGGCCTCATAAGCCGAAAGTAATAAGTGTTTAAGGGGAACGCTGATAATGTGATTTGACTTGATTAGTTGGCATTACCACAAGATTGATGAAGCATGTGTCAAATAACATGTTAAATCAGGGCAAAAGCAAATCGCTTGGTCAGCCGAAAGGGATTTGTTGTCGCGAAAATTGAACATATTTATTAATTTTTTTCAATTTTGATTTTAAATCCTGACAACGCTAAGTGAAGTTGGGATAATCGACTTTAATTTAGATTTTTTCAATGTACAATTCAATGAAATATTTTTTCTTTTAATTGCTGATGAATCTGTACCTTGTACATTACTACAGTACCAAGAAAGGAAATTTTTGTGCCTCGAATGCAAATGTACCTTTAAAGTATTAAGAATTAACCTAATGGTACGAATATAAATGCTTAGTTCAAGTCTCAGCTTATCGAAAGTTCCCTTTTAGGGGATATATTTAGTAGAGTCAACAACCACTTCAGCAACAGCTGTTTGACATACAGAATCGCTTGCCCACGGCCACACTCAGCCGATACAAATGCCGAAAACTATCGATTTTTTATGTCATTGTGCGCCTTTTTACTCCAATGTTAAAGCTAGATTGAGCTGAAGAATGCAGCGCGTAAGTGCACCTTCTTTTTATTTGAATATAGGCCCGAATTCATATATATTTTAATAAAATCAGGGTATAGACTCGTTCTTCAAACGGGTGCCTAGCAGTAAGACTAGCGACGAGTATGCGACGTCTCCACCAACGCCGGCGCCTCGAAAACGTAAAGCGCGTGTCATATCCAGCGATGAGGATGAGGTGGTGCCCGCAAGTCCTCAGATAAGTAAGAATGGGAAAGAGGTAAAGAAAGCACGGAAGGCGCCGAGTGAGAATGGCCACGCCACCAAAAAGCCATCGCTGTCTAAATTGAAAGAGCCGCCCAAGCAGCTGAAAAAAGTGGATCCATCGGAGCTGTTTAGCGGGGAGACCAAACGCGTCGAGGCGCCTAAGCTCAAGCCGCGTAGTGTCATAGAATTGGAAGATGAGGACATCGATCGCAGTCTCATGGAAGTGGATGTTATTGAACCTGCTGTCAGTCCATCTGATAGTCGCAAACGGACCAAGCCAAGTCCTGAGGAGAAGGGTGCCAAAACTTTGAAGGCAGAGAGCAAAACAACCAAGGCAGACGCCAAGACTCCCAAGTCAGACGCCAAGACTCCCAAGTCAGACGCCAAGACTCCCAAGGCAGACGCCAAGACTCCCAAGGCAGACGCCAAGACACCCAAGGCAGAGGACAAGACACCGAAGTCGAAGACTCCTAAGTCGACGCCACGTGCTAAGCAGGAGAAGCACGCAGATCTAGAGACCAGCGTGTTGTCGGATGAGGAGCGCCACGAACGCAAGCGCATGGCAGCTGCCCTCTATCAGAAATTCAAGAATCGCAGCAGCTGCCTAAATCCGGGCAGCAAAGAGATACCGAAAGGTGCACCCGATTGCCTGAAGGGCCTGACCTTCCTGGTTACTGGTGTGTTAGAGTCCATGGAGCGAGATGAGGCCGCATCGGTGATAAAGGGCTTTGGCGGACGTGTCATGACTGTGGTGGGCAAGAAGCTTAACTATTTGATAGTGGGCGAGGACGCAGGTCCCAAGAAACTGGCGCAAGCCGAGGAACATAATATAACCATACTCAGCGAAGACGGACTCTTCGACTTGATTCGCGAGAAATCTGGTGAGAAAAAGAATGTGAAGCTGGAAGCGAGCCCAGAGGCAAAAAAGCAGGGCAACAAGAGTAGCAAGCACGAAGAGAAGAGTAGCTCCAAGATTAAAAAGGAGCCCGAAGAGAAGAGCAGCACCAAGATAAAGAAGGAACATGAGGAGAGGAGCAGCTTAAATATTAAAAGAGAACAGGTGGAAAAGACCAGCCCAAAAACGAAAGAGAAGCAGCAGGAAGTCAAGAGCAAAGAAGAGCGGAGCCCAAAGATCAAGTCGGAACCGGCTGTAAGTTCCATTAAAACGGAGCCCAATAACAATTTGGCTGCGGCCAAGCGGGAGGACTTGAGCATGAATATGGCCTGGGTGGACAAGTACAAGCCCAGCTCGATCAAAGAGATTGTAGGCCAGGCCGGGCCAAACAGCAATGTGACCAAGTGAGTAAGACAATGGGGGTTGAAAAAGTAGATAAATAATGAAATCAATCAACTCCTCTATAGGCTGATGAACTGGCTGACCAAGTGGTATGTGAATCATGATGGCACGAAGAAGCCGCAACGGCCAAACCCTTGGGCCAAAAACGATGATGGAAGCTTCTTTAAGGCGGCGCTGCTGTCGGGCCCGCCGGGCATAGGCAAGACGACGACAGCGACACTCGTCTGCCAGGAGCTGGGCTTCGACGCAGTTGAGTTCAACGCCTCGGATACGCGCAGTAAACGGCTGCTCAAGGAGGAGGTATCCAGCCTGTTGGGCAACAAATCTCTCGCTGGCTACGTGAACGGCAAGGTGAATGCGGTGTCCAAGAAACATGTTCTCATCATGGACGAGGTGGATGGCATGGCTGGCAACGAGGATCGCGGCGGCATGCAGGAGCTAATCGCTCTCATCAAAGACAGCTCCGTACCCATCATATGCATGTGCAATGATCGGAACCATGTCAAGATACGTTCCCTGGCCAACTATTGCTACGATTTGCGCTTCCAGCGACCGCGCGTCGAACAGATCAAGGGCCGTGTCATGAGCATATGCTTCAAGGAGAAAATCAAAATATCGCCAGCCAAACTGGAGGAGATCATAAAGGCAACCAACAACGATATTCGCCAGACTATAAACCACATCGCGCTACTCAGCGCTGGCGAGCAGCTGTCGAGTCAGTCCGCGGCCAATCAACAGGTTGCTTCCAAGGATCTTAAGCTGGGACCATGGGAGGTGGTACGCAAGGTGTTCACCGCCGAGGAGCACAAGAACATGAGCATCTACGACAAGTGTGATCTGTTCTTCCATGACTACAGCATGGCGCCGCTCTTTGTGCAACAGAACTATCTCCAGGTGACGCCGCAGGGCAATCGCAACGATGTGCTGGCCAAGGTGGCGGCCACTGCTGATGCACTTAGTCTGGGCGATATGGTGGATAAGCGCATACGTGCCAACTCTGCGTGGAGTCTGCTACCCACGCAGGCGGTCTTCAGTTCGCTGTTGCCTGGAGAGTATATGTGTGGCCACTTTACGGGACAAATCAATTTCCCGGGGTGGCTGGGCAAAAATTCGAAGAGCAACAAACGCTCGCGTCTGGGACAGGAACTGCATGATCATACGCGTATTTGTACATCGGGCTCTAAGTTGTCTGTGCGTCTCGAATATGCACCATTTATATTGGCCAATATTGTACGACCACTAGCGCAGGATGGGCTGGAGGGTGTGGCTGGAGCGCTACAAGTGATGAAGGATTATCATTTGCTGCGTGAAGATCTGGAATCTTTGATCGAAGTAACTACCTGGCCGGGCAAAAAATCACCGATGGATGCCGTCGATGGGCGCGTTAAGGCGGCTCTTACGCGGACCTACAATAAGGAGGTTATGCCCTACTCGTATTCCGCGCAAGCCACAGTTAAGAAGAAGCGCGCTGAGACAGCGGCCGATGATGAGGAGGCTGGCCTGCTCTACGGTGAGGAGGAAGGCGAGGGAACACAATTCGTAAACTCCAGTGATGAAGAAGACGATGACAATTTAGAATTAGACGCTCTGATCAAGGCAAAAAAGAAGCCGGCAGCGACCGCTAAAAAGCCTGCAGCCAGCGCCAAAAAGGCAAATGGAGAAGCTGCACCCAAAACTAAGGCAAGGGCCAAAAAGTAAAAAAAAAAAAGGGTTCCTCAAAACATATAGTATTAGCAATATATCCGCATGAAATTTGTTGTTAATGTATTTTTTTTCAGTGCCCAAAATTGTATGCTTCTTTCATAAGTATTTTTCACGATTCGCGGGCATTAAATCCTATAATTTTGAATCGTATTCTCTGCTGGTATTTATATATCAATGACAAAAGGCTATGTGCTACAAAACTTCGCGGTTGAATCGAGATTTTCCAATTAGCAAGGCGAGAGCTATCGATATTTTGTTACCGATATGATTGTACATATCGCACTGCTATATGCCCAAACAGCTGTCAGAAGTAAAAATGGCGTTGTCGTGAACGGTCGTACGCATTTCTACGCACCGCGCAAAGAAAAAAAGATTCATTAAGAAAATGCAATTTGCATTTACGGGTAATTGACAAAAATTAAAAAACCAACTGTCAACAAAATGTGCGACCTCTTCTGACACAACATATTAACCAACGGAAATTGTAATGTGTGCGAAGTTATTTTAGTTATTTAATTGCTAGTTGAGTGCGTGATTTAGCTGTTTACTTGGTTAACCGTTTTTGCACCAGTGAAAAATTCTGTGACTGTGTATAAGTGTCGCGTTTGTGTGCATGTATGTGTAAAGGGCGCAGCAGCAGCGCGAAAAAACGTAACTAACAAGTGTACATTTTACAGACGACAATTAATGAAATGAATTTAATTTATTCACGTTCAAAGTGTACTAAGTTAATTGGCGCAACTCGTTCGGATAGCGAAAAACCCTGAAAATTCAATAAGCACGCAAAATTCCAGAACTCACACACACACAAACGCACACTAAGAAAGGCGTACAGCATCTCACGGACAGGAACAGGCATACGCGCACGCACACGAAGCAAGGCAAGTGTAGACTTTGACAACAGCTAACTGGGTGGCGCTGCCACACATACACACCCCTGACTGCTTCTCCTTCTTATGGTTCAGTGTTGTGTTAGGCACAAGGACGTTGTGTATATGTATACACAATACAGTTCACCCATACATGCGCAGCAGCATACAAAACTACAAATGTTAAGGCTGGCTTGAATAGCTGTAAACACTTGTCGCCGCCTGCCGCGCCTTGATTTATTTGTCATATTTGCTTGCGCCTCTCAATTATATGTTGGTATTCTTCTTCTTTCTTTTCATAATTTTCTTTTTTTTACTTACGCGCTTACCTTTTCACACATAAATACGCATTAACACCCGCACATGCTAGCGCCCTTTAAATTCAGGTCATTGCATTTGTTGCTCTCTCTCCCACTCACACAGCCAGAAACACTCTCTCTCAGACTCTCACTGTGTAGGGCGGTCCCTTACTCACACACAGACGGACTGTTGATTTTTCAATATATTTTCGCTTTCATTTCGTGGAGCTGAGCTTTTGTCACGCCAATCAAATAAAACGCGTGACTGCAAAGCATCACTAGCCCGATCTCCAAAGGTAGACGAAGCATTTCTGTCTTTCTGCAGCTGCTTGTTGTTGCTGTGTTTGCTTTCTGCCTTTTTGCATTTGAATAAACTAGGGTTGAGCTAGATAAAAATACACACGCAAGGGAGACAGACACACTTAGGTTTGTTTAGCGGCTTTCCGTGTTCAGCTGCTTCGTTTATTAGTTGAAAGGCAGCTGATAACAAGAACAACGTTGAAATATAGATAAACTGAACAGAGATGTTGTTGTTGTTGTTCCTGTTCTCGTTATCAGCTTGTGTGTTTTCCGTATGTGTGTGGGTGACTAGGCTAAAGATAAGCGCGACAATTCACTTGGCAAGGCGCAGGCTAATAGAAGAAGAAGCTTGTTAAAAATAACAGTTGTTTGTAGAGCTCTTGATTATTGCGAGAGGAGGCTTGTTTTTATTTGTTCGTTGACTTTTTCTCATTCTTCTCTTATTTATTTTTTTTTGGCAACGCCGCCCTTTCAAGCTCAAGCGCTGACATCATCGGCAGCGTGTTCGATTGGCGAGCGTGTGCTTGAGTTGTATACTGAGCTTTAGGCTGAATTTAATGAACTTTAATTTGTGAGGAACAACAATTATAGATGTTCAGAGAAAAACATCTATAATTATACGAAGCTTATATACCCTTCTTATACAGAAATATTATGAGATTTATATGCATAACATTTATAACTATTTCCGATTGTAGGCAGAAGCATCCGTGTTCCGTTTATGGACAATGTTACAATTTTTCTTGATTTTCCCATACAGACTTTTTGTCTAGCTGAGAAGTGGCTTATCTAGCGGTTCTTTGACCTACTTGGCGTCTCTCAATCTGGCTGGCTGAGACCAGTTTTGGGTGATGAGCCAGCGACAAGTTCCTCAAGATGTGTCATTAATGATGTTTATGGTCGTTCCATAGTTCTTTTATGGACCAAGGATTAACTGGTAGAACGGCATTCTATGTGGGTGCCGTTACAGGCATTCTGCAACAACCAGCGGTAGCGGCAGCATCAAAATCATCAGCAGCAAATGCAATTAAAATCGGACAAAGGCAGACAGACAGAGGCGGGGAAATTTCTATGCCGACGGACAACTGAATTTTGCCACATGTGGCAAGAGTTTTTATGAGCTGAATACACACGGAGATAATCGTAAAGCAGGAGCTCGAACAAGATGTGAGGGGAAACGATAAACAAAGGCGAGAGATATATACCGTATATATTGTACGAAAGTATATAAAAGAGCAACTGTTTGCTACTCTTCCTGGTTGCTCAGGGCGCCTCTGAATGTACTCGCACAAAGGGTATATAAATTTGAGCTTGTAAGCTTAAAAAGAACATGTATATATAGAATAGGTTTTAGTATGTTAGTATAGAAACAAGATATGGGTAAGAGTATTTGTGGTTCGGCTTTTTGAAGCCATATGTTTCGGCTTTCTGGTAAAATACATATTTTAATGAACTACACAAAGGCGAACCGTCTTTGCTGAGGTTTGACTTTCAATGCGCTCGCAACAGCAGCAAATGTCTGACAGACTGACTGACAGACGGACAGCCAGAGGAAGACAGCCAGACACAGTGAGTGAGAGTATGTGAGAGAGAGGGAGCGAGGTCTACTTACACAGTGCATCCTTTTATATATATACACACACACACACGGGAACAAGTATCGTAATTTGTTTTGCTTTGGATTTTATTTTTAAAACCAAGTACGAAGTAAAAAGTAAAAGAAGTTTCGGTTTGCCATGTGGCAATGGATGCAATGGCATGTAAATGTTCTGGGCTGGGCCGGACTGGGATGAGTCCGATGGTCTGTCATCGCTGCCTACGCGCACATCCACAAGCAATTGCCTCAGTGAGTTGTCTTTCTGTCTTCTTCCTTCTCAGCTGCTGCTGGTGCTTCTTCTTATTGCCCTCGATGGCATACCAGAAATAAATCCCCGCATTGAAGTGATTCATCATGCATTTTGGCAGTTCGAATTCGTTCGTTTTTAATTGACTTGAATCGAGATGATAGTCAAAAATGGTCTAAATTGAAAGCAGTTGGATAAGGGGAAATATAATTAAAGATTTTTTGGGCATTGTGTTGCCTGGAACGTAATACTTGTAGGCATTTCCTCAGTCTGGCAGGCGGAAGCGCCTCATTTTTTGCTTACCTCATTAAAAATTATCGTATATTTTTTGCTTGATAGGCAACTTTAACTGTAAATATTTCTACAAAGTTTTCCGAGTTATAAATGTTTGAAAGAGCAGCTCTAAAAATAATTTACCCTCACATAATTAATATGCAGCACGAATGCAAGAAAATCGCGAAAACGCAAAGAAGAAATAACTCAAGCTCATAAATACAAAGCGATAGGCAGCACACTTGAAACGCTCCGTCAACAAACCGCAATTG
>JABVZY010000307.1:5073632-5091155 GCA_020883555.1 Drosophila nannoptera
CGGTGGGTCATTCGGTGGATCTCAGCAGCTCCATGGAATTGGAGGAGCAGGAGGAGCTGCTGGGCCCTGTGGATATGGAGGAGGAGGAGGAGCCTATGGGGGAGGAGGAGGAGGAGGAATTAGTCGAGGAGGAAGCGGATTCGGACTTGACAGCATCTACCATCAATCGGGAGACTATGGCGGCAGCCTCACAGGCCTCAGTCTCAGCCATGGCCATGGCCAATGCCCGTCGTCAGCCGCTTCGCTCACAGGAGTCCCAATCTCAAACTGTCACCCCAGTCCATTATAGCAGTACCAGTTATTCGATGTCTAAACAATGCATGCTCAATAATGCCAACGCCAACTCGACCGAAACGGAAACCGACAACATCATCTACACTGACATCAACGATATGGGCCATTACAAATACCCAGACTTTCCAAGCGCTCAAATGGAGCACAAGATCTCCAATAGCGAGCATCTCAATCTGAACGAACGCAATGATATCTATGCGACGGTTAATCGCAAAGCCAAATCCAAGACACGGGAAAAGCACTTCAGCGACGAGTTCATCGATCAGTCCATATTGCAATATACCCGGGCCAAGCAGTTGGGCATGCAGCCGGCGGCTGTGCCTCCGTTGCTGCAACAGCCCAGCACTTCAGCATATGCAGCTGCCCAGGAGCGTAGCTATAATAGCTTGAACTATCAGTATCACAATGATCTCAATCATCCCTCGGAGTCGTCGTCGTCATCGTACTTTGGCACGGGCTTCGGCACCAAACGCTATGCCGGGAAGGAACGCGTTAAGCTCGCCCAATCCGAGAACTATTTGACGCCATCGTTGGACTCGCAAAGTTCGAGGCACACACACTCGCTGCCCCGCAACTCGGAGCTGTCCGGGGTGGATTCGGTGGACTCGTACGACAGTCATTATATAACCCATCATCCGAGAGGCAACGGCACGGATAAGCAGGATTATCAATTGGCGTCGAGTAATCTCTACTCAACGGCTCAGTTTGTGAAGCCCGAGCAGGCGGCTGTGCATTATATGGACGACGAGGAGGATCAGGACGATGAGCCGGAAGGCGAGAACATCTATGATCAGGTCGAACGCGAGTCTTGGCTCAAGAGCAGCTCCTGCAAGGATCTCTTCGAGCGCTATAGCAGCACTTACTACGATCGGGAACAGCCCAAGCCGATGACGGCCTTTGATAAAGAATTCCTCTCTTCGAATCGCATCGATTCGCCAGTCACGCGCTACGATGATTCCAGGCACTCCTTGTATGTGACCAAGAATCATTCCATCGATGCTCATCAGGACTTCTCACCGCTGCCGCAAAGCAAGGTGTACTCTTCGAGCTATCCGGGCAGCACGTACAATACCCAGGAGCACAGGCGCAACTATGGACATCAGCTGGATTACACCGGGTCACAGGATGATATATCGCAGGACAGCTACGAACTGTTGGAGAAATACGATATTGATTTCTTTAGCGGACGTCGCCGCTCGGAGGATCATATGCGCTCCTGCTCACTGGACTCGGGCAACTATATACCCAGCGATGATGAGTCTGTCTCTGAGCAGCCCAAGTATCGCTCGGCGATTGATGTTAAATCCAAGTCGGCTGCTGATATCATGAATGAGATATGGGATGCTGAAGATCCGCGTTATTTGCCACGCGAGAAGCTCTCGGTCAAGTCGGATGGTAATTTCTACAAGAAGATTCAGGAGGCTCTGACGCGTACCTCCAGCCAGGAGAGTCAGAGCGAAATGTTCGAGACAAAGATCTCGCGCAGCTCCGACTCCAGTAAGAAGTCCCGCGACAGTCTTTACCACACGGACAGCAAAAAGTCGCGGGAGACCACCAAAAGCAAGACCTCAGTGGCATCCAGTCAGGACTCGAAGGAATCCCTTGTGGGCGATTGCTTTGGACGCAATTACGAAATGCCCACAACCACCGGCAAGAAGGTCAAGCAGTTCAACAAGAAGGAGCTATACGAGAAGTTCGCCCAGTCCAGTCAGGAGTCGAAGAGCGATTACTACGATGCCGTGGAGCCGGCCGCCGATGCTGATGGCCTCTACACGCGGCCCAAGGTGAAGAGCCATGACTGCTTGCTCTCCGACACGCACAGCTCTACGGCCAATAGCTCGTTCTATGACAGCCGGGACACGTACTCGACGTTCCCCAGCAATAAGACGCACAAGACGTCGAAAGTTCACTCGATTAGCTTGCAAAATGTCGAAATCGAACGGAATGCCAAGTCCTTTGGCAACAAGTCGCCGGAGTCTGTGTCTACGCCTGCCTCGGGCATGCGCTGCCAGGAGAAGGACATACAGACCAGCGACTCGATCGATCAAACAGCTCCAATCAAGAAGGGCAACTCGCAGTCGTGTAAGATGTCCGCCTTCCGGCGACGTTCGGATAGCGAGAATATATTCAGCTTCGATCAGGATCGTATTGAGTGCATACAGAAGTACACGAAGCACTGGGAGGGGCAGCCCAAGGAAGATAAGGCCAAGCAGAGTCCGGAATATCCGCTCACGCCCGAGCTGATCTCGGAGTTCGAGAAGCAGCAGGCCCGCGTGGCCCATCAGAAGATCACACGCAAGGAGGAGCTCATGGCCAAGACCCACTTCGAGGAATATAATCCGATAATGGTGCCGCTCAACTATGTCCATGCGACGGTAGAGCGCACCAAAAGTGATCCCAACTCCTTGGCGAATCGGGCACGCCTGGGCAGCAATTCGAGGCGTCATGTGCTGATGCATCAGAAGTCTATTGACTTGACGCCCGCTGATTCCAGCGATGAGGATTACATATATAAGCAAATCCCGAGTGCTCCGCCTTTGTGCAAGGCTCATGGCAATTTCGAAATACCCAAATGCTATGACGGCCAGACAGCTGGCCAGGCAGATATACCCAAGACGGGCTTCGAGTTGCCCAAGAGCTTCTTCCGGGAGTACGAGCGACGCTTCACCAAGGTCCTCAAAGAGGATATACCCTATGTGCTGCACAAGCGGCATATTATGAACGGGACTGCGCCGGCAGCCAACGACAAGAAGCACAACAAGCCGAAGTCTCCAAAGTCACCCAAGTCCCCGAAGTCGCCCAAGTCTCCGAAGTCCCCGAAATCGCCCAAGGCAAGTGCGGCGCCTGTGCCCGGACCAGCTGATTTTCTGCCAGATATACTGGACAGTCTGTTGCCGGCAGAGACGAAGGAGTTTCTGTTCACTCAAAACATAGATCTATCCAAGGTGGATCCCATAACACTTGAGATCGACAAGTCGATTCCAATTATTCAGCTGTCCTCGCCCAAGCGGGACATAACCAAGCAAATGGACGCCTCGACCCTGGAGAAGCTCAATAAGAAGCTGAGCCAAATTGAGAGCGATTCGGCGACCAGTTCCCGTACCGAAAGCATGCAACAGCAGAAGCTGGAGCAGAAGCAAATGGAGCTGATCCAGAGTCTGCGGAAGGAGCTGCAGGCGAATGCGCGCAAGGCCAACAAGCCGAGGGTTATACCCAAGACAAAGCCATCGGGCAAGTCCAAGAAGGGCAAGACACGCATTACGTCCTTCTCATCGGACGATGAGAGCTTGGACTCGGACGATGTCTTTGGTTCGGCCGAGGCCATACCGGATCGCCTGGAGTTCTCACCGCCGCAATCGCGCAAAGAAATCGAACCAATTTTGCGTATCGAACAGAGCCGCCTAATCTCGGCAGCCTGGGGCCGAGGTCAGACCATGAGCTCCACGGAAATCGAAGGCTCGCCACCGCAATGCCGCCGCCTGGCGGATCTGGAGAATCGCTATCACACACAGAAGCTGGATCCACAGTATGCCAATGCCACGGAGCTGCGTCGCATCTCGGAGCGGTCCATTTCGATACCGTCTTCGGAGGACGAGCCGCACTTGCCGATGCGCCGGATGGACGAGTGCACCAATGACTATCAGCGGAATGAGAACATTCCGTCGCCAATCTTCGAGCATGCGGAATTCTTTCGCAGCAACGACGACATCTACGAGACGTGCCATGAGGAGAAGATAAGCGGCTCGGATATTGATTATACGCTGAAGAAGCAGACGGCCAAGTCGAAAGTGAAGCTAATTGAGGAAATCATCGATTCGTCCATTGTCATGCGCTCCAAAGGACATGCGCCCATACTGTTCGCCCATGCCAGGCTCAATCTGTCGGAGGGCTCGGTCTCGCTGCAACGCCAGCAGGCCACCCAACAGTCGCCGACTACGGAACGGCGTACCAAGAGCTTGGACACACCTGTCATATCGTTGCATCGGCTGCCGCCCATGAATGCCTTCTCGTCCAAAGACGACACGGTGGGCTTCGAGGAGGAGGGTGAGATCTTGGAGGAGAAGTCACTGGAACGAGCCAATCAGACGGCAGAGGATGACACAGCGGATAGCATCCATTCCTGTGCCGGATCTATACCCACACAGAGCAGTTACACGGGCCACGGCCGGGATTCGCTGCTCAGCGCTGTGACCATTGACAGCGACGAGATGCAGCTGCTCAATCAGTTGACCTACATCGAGAAGATAGCGCTGCAAGGCGTGAAGATCAAGGATAAACGCAAGTCGAAGATGAAGCTCAAGAGCGGCGATCATCTCATACTGAATATACCCAAATATAGATTCACAGACTGGTCGCCGTACAGCTCGGCGAACAGTTCGCGCAAGACGTCGCCGGGGGTGTCTCGGGCGAGCAGCATCGAGAGCACCGGCAAGGGCAAACTGAAAACATCGGAGCCGTACAAGGGCAAGGCGATGTCACGTAGTCGGCCGGAATCGCGCCGAACTAGTGCGGATGATATCAAGGCCGGCAAGGATGGCAGGGGTAGTAGCAAAAAATCGAGTCCGAAGGAGCGGCCACGTTCGATTGAAATGCGTCGTCTGAGCAAGGACAAGAGTAAGTCGCAGGAGGAGACCGAGGCGGACATAGCCAAGCGCAAGGAGCGACAACAGAAGCTCTACGAATCGGCCATGAAGCAGACCATAACCATGCTGAGTCCGGTTAAAGATGCGCTGCCAGCCTTTCCGGCTCCAGAGGATAAAATCTTGGTTAAGACCGATGGCGATAAGATAATCATCGAAACGGAATTCAAGTCGAAGGCCGAGGATCATGTGTTGATCGCAAAGGCTCCGCGAAAGCTGGACACTTCGCTGGTGAAGTTCAGCCGGAGCTTCGATGAGGGTCGCAGTCCTGACAAACTGGACAAGGCCAATCGTAGCTTCGAGGATCGCAATAAATCCTTTGAGGATTCGGAGAAATCCGATGTGCCCGAGGATATGCTCATCAAGTCACCCAAGAAGATAGCCAAGGCACAGGAGATCAAGCAGAAGATCGAAGGAAGCGTTGTCCACAAGAAATTCGACGGCAAGTCGAGCAGCCTGGAGAAGCCGGCCGAGCATCATTATCTGGGCACAGACGTCAAGGCACGCAGCCTGGACGACAAGAAGCAGGCCAGCGCAGCGGAGCCGAAGAAGGCCGAAGAGAAGCCAACGGCGACTGTGCGCAGTGCCATCGGGGATCGCCGGATGTTCGCCCATCAGTATAACGTCCATGAGGATATCGATATGCAGGCGGTCATCTCGGAGCGCCGATCGCTGGAGATCCTCAAGCGATCTCTGCCCTCGGAGGATACGCGCGACAGTGATGTCACGCCCAGTCGCAAGGCGTCCACCGCGGATAGTCTGGACTCGTTTGTGTCGGCGGATGAAAGCCATTCGCCGGTGCCGCCGGCACAGGAGGTCTATCCCCATCGTGTGCCCACAATCGAGTGTGAGGAGCCATCGATTGAGGAGGACGACAATTCGTCGGAGCGTCGTCATTTGAAAGTGGGCCGTCAGGATGTGAATCGCCTGAGTTTGGATCGCAGTCGCAGCGATGAGACGGGCTCCTGGATAACGGTGGAGTGTGATGAATTCATTGGCTCGGACACGTCCGAGAATGAGCAGCGCACGCTGGAAGCAGATCGGAATGCCTTCGAGACACAGGCCACGCTGGAGGACGCCATTCCGTTGGAGTATTCAAACTGTGCCACGCCCACATCGGAGCTGAATATATTGGTGACGCCGCCGAATGCCAGTCCCATGATCGAGAAGTCCGTGCTGGAGACATTCGAGAAGTATACGTCGGAGGGCAAGAAGAAGTACAGCCTGGAGAAGCAGAGCGATAAGTCGAAGAGCTCGGACTCGTGGACCAGCGGCGAGAAGGATAGCAGTCCGCAGCGCCAACAGGACTGGAGTCTGTCGGTGAAGGAGAAGAGCTCCGTTGAGGAGGAGTCCAGTGTTAGCTGCTCCATTGCCCGTCCCTTGGGCATATCCCAAGACTTTGGCAATGAGGAGGCCCAGAAGTGTCAGGAGCTCAAGCAGCGCATGCTCAAACTGGATGTGGCGGCCACCGAAGCTGAGGTGACGCCCACCGGGTCGAACGAGCAGACGCCAACCAATGAGCCCAAGATAATCATAAAGAAGCCCACAACACCGACCCTCGAAAAGCAGAGTCCCATCGACTTGGGCAACAGCACCGAATCCTATCTGGATCCCATTGAGGAGCGCATCGCGAAAATCCTGCAACGAACTGAGGATAGCGAATCGAGTTCGGGTGGTTCCCGGAAGCCGGCGAGAATCGAAAAGCCGGCCAGAGCCAATGCGGGCAAGAAGCTGGCCGTAATTAAAGCGGAACCTGGGAAATCCGGCAGTGATCGCAGCTCGCAGGAGTCCAAGTCGAGCTTCGACTCGAAGGGTTCGTTGAGCGTCGAATCGCGCGGCTCCTTCGAAACGGAGAGCAGCTCGGGGTCGCTGGGAGCGGCCCAGCGTCGAGGCGAGCTGGCGCAGAAGGAGCAGCAGAGCACCTGGAAGGCCTTTCCCATCGAGAGCTCGAACAGTTCCAGCACAGATGATCCCTGGCATCATGTGGAAACCGACGGGGGCTACGAACGATACGATGCCCAAAATCCGCTGCGCGATTCCTCGGACAGTGACATGAAGGAGGTCTCGCCGGATGAGCAGAAGGAGAGCGACACCAGCTATCAGGATGACCTCAACGACTTTCCCACCACATTTGGCTATCCGGCCATGACCAGCACCCTGGGCGGCATTGGGGTGAATCCCACAGATATTATCGGCTATAGCACTGGCTTTACTCTGGGTCGCACACTGTCGCGAATCTCGGAACGGAGCACAGCCTCGGAGAAGTCCAGCATGGAGGATGATGTGAGCAAGGCATCGACGCATTCGGTTAGCATGCGCGATGAATCTGTGGGCTCCACGGATCATCAGCCGAGCTTGAGCTCGGATTCGCGTAGCAACACAAATCTGGCCTATATCTCGGATGCGGATCGGCGCACGTCCGCGGAAATGCCAGAGATCCCGTGTGATTCGGCAACTGCGGATCGGCTGAGCAGCATTGGGAGTTTCAATGAACCGAAGTCGCCCACAATGGTCACGGGTCGCTTCTCGGTGACCCATGTGGATGAGCAGCAACCGGACGATGTGGAGCGGCACACACTCATGTGCCTGTCGAATGCCGGCAGTCAGGATTCGGAGGATTGGCCTCTACCGGAAATTCCATTCGATCATGTGCCCGTCAAGCCAGCGGATAGCCTGTATTCTATGCCCGATCTGGACAAGCCGGTGCCCAAGTCGTTCTGCTGGAAGGCTAGCATGGCGTTCCAGCAATCGCAGGATTCCGTGGACTGGCCATCGCCGCCCTCCAGCACCATAGATGCGCCCATTGTGGTGGAGAGCATCGAGACCTATTACGCCAGCGAGGCTCAGAGCGCCGACAAGGTGATCTTGGACGAGGAAGCGAACGCAGCGGCAGCAGCAGCTGCAGCTGCCAGTCCGCCGGATGTGGCCAAGGTGTTGCCCTATGAGGACACGGCCTACCTTATGTCGGCTGCCTTCGAGGACAAGGATTTCGGCAGTGAGACGATCCAATTGGACACGGTTAGCTGCCTGAGCTCCACCCTGAGCGCTGCCTCCTGCTTGTCCTCGTCGTTCAATGTCAGCTGCAGCACATCCTCCACGCAGCCAACCGCCAGAGCAGCGGCTGGATTGCGCAAAGGCTCCAGTCCGGAGGTGATCGTGGCGCAGCCGACGCGCTCGCCAGCGCCGCGCAGTCCGATCTCCGAGGACGAGATGTTCTCCAATGACGACGTCTTCATGCCGGGCACTATTAAGGTGCAGATATCGCCAGATGCCCAGCTGCGCAAGCTCTCGCGCGGCTCCAACAACTCGGACACCTCGATCGATGACATTCTCTCGGGCAGCACGTATCTGGACGATCAGACGACGGTGCGACGGAACTACGAGGCACGCCTGAGCAGCGGCGGCGGCGGCAGCTGCAAGAAGTGCAGCCACTCCAGCCACTCGGAGGAGGAGACCAGCTCGATTGGCACGGATCTGGACGGCACTGTGCGCATGGGCCTGCAGCAGAAGAAGTGCACGCACAGCTCGCACTCGGAGGACACCTCGATTGGTCTGAGCATCTCCGAGTGGTCCACAGGGACCAATACGGTGAGGCAGTACGCGAATCTCTCCGGCTCCGACAGTCTGTCGGCGGTGTCCACGCATTCGTGTGCCAAGAGCGAGAAGTCGAATCACACCAAGTCCAGCATGAGCTCCATCAATAAGTCAGCGGAAAGCCTGAACGAGCAGAGCGGCAGCTTCTCGCACAAGTTCAGCGGCGACAATGGCTCCTCGGATGGCCTGCGCTACGATATGCTGTCCAATTCGGAAACGGATAAGCTGAGCGAGCCGACCTCGGCTACGCGCAGCGATGACACGACCCTCACCCTGACCGAGATGGCGCACACCATCAGCGAGTGGTCCACATCGAGCAGTCGCACTCTGGTGGGCGTGGTGCCCGGCGAGTATATGCCGCTGAAGCAGCCGCGTATGGGCAGCAAGCCCAGCCTGAGCTCGCCCAGCGAGGAGAAGCGCTGCTCGCTGCCGCAGATCCACAGGCGCAGCGGCAGCAATGGCAATCAGGCGCGCGGCTCCCAGGAGCAGCAGGCTGCTGCTGAGGGGCAGCCGATTGGTTCAGCCGGTCCGGAGACTAGCGCCGCGGCACGCAAACGCCGCTCGCTGGAGATGATGTCCAAGCTGTACCAGAGTCAGGAGATCTGCTCCGAGTCGGAATCGCCGTTCGTCGAGCGCTTGTATGCGCATAGCGAGAAGCTGACCGAGCGGTATCAGAGCCAGGAGTTCGTGCCGCTGCATGCTGCAGCTGGGGCTCCGACCAGCACCACGCAAATCCAGACCCAGCAGTCGCAGCAGACGCGCCAGAAGCCACGCGCTCCACAGCCGCCAACGAAGCCCAAGCCGGCTGTCACGCGGCCCATCATGCAGGCGCTGCTCAACAAGATGAAGCAGCCCGGGCTGGCCGAGCAGGCGGCGGCCGCAGCGGAGGCCGAGGAGGCAGCTGTCAAGGACAAGCCAAAGCCGACTCCGGCTCCCAAGCCCGTGCCGCCGCCTGTGCCCACGGTGCCGCCCATCGTGACGCCCAGCGATTTGCCAGGCCATGTGGGCGCTCCGCCGGCCAAGCCACTGGCCAAGCATCACAGCTACGACGACAGGACGCTGTCCAAGACGCAGATACGCGAGTTCAAGACCACGTCCAAGCAGCTGCGCCAATCGAGCTCCTTCCACGAGCACATGCTGAGCAAATCGCAGCAATCCTCGCAGGAGCTGCCCATGCGCATCGACGAGGAGCGCGACGCGCACTCCACATCCTCGGCCACCAACACGACCACGACCACGAACACCCTGAACAGCGAAAGCACGGCGCCCAACTCGCCCCAGATGCCGCAGCGGGCTGACAAGCTGATACGCTGCTCTCCGTACTATTCCAGCAGCCTCAGCTCGGAGTCGCCACCGAACCAGCTCGTCCAGAAGCCGCCGCGCAAGAGCTCGGCCGGCCAGCTGGCAGCGGCTGCCGCCGCCACGGCTGCGATTGCCATGAAGAGTCCGCCCAGCGGCAACGATACGGACAGCTCGCTGGATGTGCGCGGCCAGGACGGGAAGCAGCAGCTGCGCAGTCGCGGCTACCGCAAGAAGCGCCAGTTGCCCGTGAAGCGTATCCGAGCGAATCTGAATGCCGCGGCCCTGCTGGAGCAGGCCGAGAGCAGCGAGTGCTCGGAGGGCTATGTACCGGAGATGGACTCGGGCAGTTCGGAATACTCGTCGTATCAGCGGGACGAACAGTACATGGAGTTCGATGAGGAGCTGGAGCACGAGCAAACGGATGAGTATGATGATTATCCGCAATACGGCTCGGCGGCCAGCAAATTCGAGAGCCTGGACATGAGCGAAAACGTGGACGAGATGGGCTTTCCGCGCTACGATCGCCTGGGTCACATCACCAAGCCGATGTACCAGGCTTTGGCCGAACGGCCGGCACCGGCCAATCATCCCATGCCGCCGGCCAGTGGCCAGCCCGTGAAGCCAGCGCGCACCAAGAAGCGGCAGCTGAAACGCGACGATTCCATGGCAGCCGGCGGCAGCTCGAGCTCGGTCCCACAGCAGCCGTATCACGGACGCAGCTACTGCAATCCCGAGGAGAGCGAGTACGAGTCGCGCGAGGATGTGGCCAACTCCAGTGAGGACAGCGGCGCTGGAGCCGGCGCCATGGGCACCATTCGGCGTGGCACTGGTCGGGTCCAGGCGCAGGTCGAGCCCCAGCGCCAGCAGCTGCCCTATCCGGACTTTCTCTCGGACTACGAAACGGAGCCCATTGAGTATGAGCGTTATGCGTGTGGCCTGGATATACGAGTTGATCCGCCGCCCAAGTTTCATGATTCCGACGATCTGAGCGATCATTAAGGGGGAGAGGAAGCGGCGCCAGTAGCAGCATTTTCCATTTCTTCAGTTGCCTTGGAAATTTTTAGAGCAAATCTACGACAATTTTTACACACGATCCAACTTATTTATAATTGAGACTGATTTACGACAACAACAAGAACAGCAACAAAAATGCAAAAAAAAAACTAAAACAAAAAACAAATTAAACTCGTACAATCCAAGAGTTGCATGCTGCAAAGGAGAAGAAAAGAAAATCAATTTAATTCAATAATATAATCCGGAAAAGTTCGACAAGCCAAATCAAACTAATTACAATTTTAATCAAACATATTTACTAACAAAAGCTAAACGAGAAAAATACAAAATTTAATGAAGTTACGGTCAGTGGAAACATATGGTTAACGTAGCCGGAGTACCCGAAATATATAGAGTATATATATATAGGAATATATATCGAATGTTATGGAACAGCAGCTCCAAGAGGCCAGTCAGAGTTGGGCAAATTTTAATGCACTGTTTAATCATCGAATAACGGAAATACTAACAAAAAAAAAAACCAAACTTACAAGAAATATTTAATTGTTATTTAGCTAAAATAAAGAAAATCAAGAAGGGAAAGGATCAGACAGAAGTAGAGAGAGGAGAGGTAGAGGGATATCGAGTTTTCAGATTAAAGATTATTAAATATGAATTAACCAAAGCGGAAGAGAAAAGTATTTCAATTACGATTAGTACTCGATCAGTATTATTGTATTTACCTATGCTATAAGTTCCAGTTAAAGTGTGTCAAAGCTTCGATTTACATATGTCTATATGTATATAAGTACCGTTAACTGAGTTATCAGCAAACCGAAAGCCGAACATGATAAGAGTATTATCAGCTAAGCAACAAGTATTTCGATCTCTTTGGTATTTACGTAATGTGAAAGCATTTATTTCATTCGATCAAAGGAGAAATCTTTTTTATTCCAATATATATATATACACACGTACTTTATATAGTTCTTGTGCTATATACAAGTTTTTAGGTTTTGAGGACAGAGTTTTAACAAGTTCAGCGAATCTCTAACTATATAGCTCGGGCTCCTTCACAGAGATCACGTTGTATTAGCTTTAGTTCTAGGACTTAATAGTGCCAAAAAAGAGAAAACTAAAAAGGAAAAGAAGAAGAGAGTAATATGAGTATATGAAGCCCAAAGGAATCAAACGGAATATCCTGTTAAGTTTACAAGAATCTGTCATTAAACGGTTATAGATTGTTAAGCATTGTTAGGATATGCTATATAGAGTCGGGCATGCCCAGCGTACAATAATTTCCCACATTTATCGGATCAAAATCATTCAAATCAAAAGAAAAGTTCAACCATTTGTGTTTAGCTTTAGTCGAGCCTGTCTATTAAAATCTACATAAATCGAATTGTTTGTTGTGTCCAAGTGAGAAATCGTATGGAATATATACATTATATATACAGATTTATAAATCTATATTTTTACCAATTTTATTTAGTTAGTTAGTTTAGGCGGAATATTTTTGAGCCAGTTTCCGTTAGGCCAATGTGAGGACTCCAACCTGAGAAAAGACTAGTCAATGATTTATCCAACTAAACTGAATTCCTTCGAGTGCAAACAACGTTTATTTAGATTTAATTTATACCAAAAAAAAAAAATAATATAAAAAATTATTGAAAGAAAAAAAAAACAATCTTAGCTGAATTTTAGCCTGTAAGAATTATAAAAGAAAAGCTCGTTCCACACGTCTAACAAATGAATGAATAACACACTTTCCAATTGCGTTGATAACACACCCCACACACACACACACACACCTAATTTTGACAATTTAATGAACGAAAAGATACACAGTTTAATAAACCGAATTCCATACACAATGCAAGCGATAACAATTATATAGAACGAAAATCGAAATAAATAAAAACTTCATTAATCAAAGATAAGGTGTTCCTTGGGGCGCCACGTCAACTGGGCGTGGCCATTATCTATACGTACGCTCCATTATTATTATTAGTTAAGCCTAAGTTATTCTTTATTAGTTTTTAATATAATTTGAGTTTTTCCTTTGTTAATTTTCTTTTGGTTTTCCCTCTTTTCTGCGCAGATGTCTATCACGGCATCAATGGCAACATGTCGCTGGACAGGCGTGGCGAGATAGCCACGCCCCCGAACCGTTACGATCTCACGCTGGGCTCGGATAAGTCGTCGTCGCTGTCGCGCTCCGAGGCGGGCACGTATGACGTCATCCAGGCTGAGATACAGCACGCCAAGCGTCAGGAGCTGGCCACGGGCGTGGCCAGCGCCCACAATGGGCATAACGGCCATAATGGCAACGCGGGGCTGGCCATTGGCAGCAATGGCCAGGATGTGGAGACGGAGATCAAGAAACGCAAATGGCCCACCGAGCCGAGCTATTTCCTGGCCAAGGAACTGCTCATGACGGAGCGTACGTACAAAAAGGATCTGGATGTGCTGAACAATTCGTTCCGGCAGGTGCTCAGCGTGGCCGATGTGGAGCAGCTGCAGCCACTGTTCGAGCTGCTCGACTCGCTGGCCCAGCATCACCATCTCTTTCTGTGCGACATCGAGCATCGATTGGTCATGTGGGAGGGTCGCGGCAATCACGACACCCATCGCATCGGCGATGTCATGATGAAGCACATGGGCTCGCTGCCCATTTACGATGAGTATGTCCAGACGCATCTGGACATCTTGCGGTGCCTGAACGACATGTACGAGCAGGATCCACGGTTCCAGCAGATCTATAAGGAGTTCGAGCAGCAAAAGATCTGCTATCTGCCCATCGGCGAGCTGCTGCTGAAGCCTCTGAATCGCCTGCTGCACTATCAGCTGCTGCTGGAGCGCCTGTGCGACTATTATGCCGAGGAGCACATCGACTATGTCGACTGCCAGGCGGTCTATCATCTGCTGATTCGAAGCACCAAGCAGATCCGTGCCCAGCTGCCGGACTCGGCCAATTTTGTGGAGCTGTGCGAGCTGCAGCGGGACATAACCTTTGAGAATCTGGTGCAGCCGCATCGCCGGCTCATTCGTCAGGGCTGCCTGCTGAAGCATTCGAAGCGTGGCCTACAGCAGCGCATGTTCTTCCTCTTCTCGGACATACTGCTGTATGGCTCAAAGTCGCCGCTCGATCAAAGCTTCCGCATCCTCGGCCATGTGCCTGTCCGTTCGCTGCTCACCGAAAACGCCGAGCACAATACGTTCTCCATATTTGGCGGTCAGTGCGCCATCACGGTGAGTGCTGGTACCACCGCCGAGAAGACTCTCTGGCTGGCCGAGCTATCCAAGGCGGCGGCCGACATCAAGGGCAAGCCACCAAATATGCAGCTGCAGCTGACAACGCTCAAGAATTGCAGTGAGTATATCGAATGCTTGAAAGGATATCTCCCATGCGCTCTATCTCTCTGCTTGGCTTCCTCTCCTTCGTCTCTCAATTCATGCTTCTACTCTTTAAACTCTTATGTCTTTCTTCTCACTCTCTTGCTCTCTTTCTCTCTCTCTTTTTGACTGGCAAGAAAAGCACGCTGCAAAGCATCGTAAGAGAACAAGAATCCCATCAATCATGCCACAAAATACTCTGCAATTAATCTACTTCGCTTTAACTGAAACTTTCTGCTTAACTTTGGCAGGCTCTTCGGAGGAGGGTCTGGACATGCTTGGCCTGAGCAACGGCAGCAACAGCCTGAACAGCAGCGTGGGCGGCGGCACCGGCCCGTTGACGCCACAGCAGCTTCAGATGCAGCAGCAGAACAAGACACAGCCGTCTCGCAGCAATACCGCACTACACGTCTGCTGGCATCGTGGCGCCACCGTTGGTCTGGGCGATCATCTCATTGCGGCAGAGCATCAGCTGTCCGGCTATCTGCTGCGTAAATTCAAGAACAGTTCCGGCTGGCAGAAGCTCTGGGTGGTCTTCACCTCGTTCTGTTTATATTTCTATAAGAGCTATCAGGACGAGTTTGCTCTGGCCAGCCTGCCGCTACTCGGCTATACGGTGGGTCCACCCGGCCATCAGGATGCGGTGCAGAAGGAGTTCGTCTTCAAGCTCTCCTTCAAGAATCATGTGTACTTCTTTAGAGCCGAGAGCGCTCACACCTACAACAGGTATGTCGAGGAGCATAGCTCATCAAATGGTGCCGCTTTTCAAATCTCCAATCGATATTTGCAGATGGCTGGAAGTGTTACGCAGCACCACTCAAACGCAGGACTTCAAGAACGTTCATAGTCATGCGTCTGGCAATTGACTCAGCAATACCTGACCAGAAGATACCCTACCTACCACCTATCGACTTATATTCAATTCTTGTGCAATTCCATGGAACAGCCTCGTTGGGACTCAATGAAGCTGAAGACCACATAGAAATGCCCTCTAGTATTCTCTATATACACCACAAAATAATTCCCATTTTTATATATTCTACTTTACAATATTGACTGCAGTCTATACACGGCGTATATTTACGCGAAATTAAGTTAGTTTTTGGCAATTCCATGTAAATAACGTCTCGTATTTTACTTTTTACTGCATTTCGTTCTATGTGCTGGTCCCTATTTTTATACACTAACTATAAAAACTTTATAATTTGTGTGGCTTAATATTATTTTTAAAGCAACTTGTGTGTCAAATTATGCAAATATTTTAAAACAAATTTAAATTGCAATCGATATACAAAATATATAATATTATATATAAATCAAAGTCCGTTTATGTAATAAAATGTTGCCTTACGACACTTTGCGTCGCTTTTTCAAATTTTTGAGCGCTTATCATATCTGCAATTAACTGAAAATTCTTTAATATACTTTGATACTAAGCATAAGTCATTAACTTTAATAGCAACTAACAAATAAATGTGAAATTGGAAAAAAACAAAGCATGTGGAAATGTGTACCATAACAGAGAAATATTTCATTATACTACCTCAGCCAGATTTTGATTCGCGTCAAAGTCGAAAAAGCCGAGCCAGCGGGAAGACGTATCCATCCGATGCTCGTGTGATTGCTGCTTTATACAAAATTATATATAAATGAAAACACCGTTTGCTTATAATATTTATCATTTATTGATATTTGAAATCTATAAGGTAAATCGTTATCATTTGCTTCAATAATTCAATTCTTTTGTTGTAGCTCTTTAGCAGATCTCTAAAAGAATCGCAAATGTCTGGTTGAATAAATTTTTACTTTATATTAAATTAAATACAAAACGAGAAAAAAAAACTATAAGAAACTAACCAACATGCTGCTAATTGAGAAAATTCCATACGGAGATTTACATGATGCTCAGAGCATCATCAGCATCGTTATCATTATCATTATACGATATTATCGTCGTCCAACACACAAAGTGCAAAAGTGGAGGGGCCTTAGCAAAAGGAACAGCAATTAAAAAATTAATATTATATAGAACAATCGATTGTAAGTATACGCTTAATACTACTAACTAAATAGTGGTTGATGGCCCACTGGCCAAAACGCCAGGGAGGGAGAGGGGATGTGTATCAAAATATAATGGTTTTAGCGTGTTGCAAATGGCAGTTATGAGGAGTTTTTAAGACTCTAATTGTGTGTTTTGTGTGTGAAATGAAATGCGTCTCGCATCGAAGTATATAAACTTAATCGCAACAGATCAACAACACATGGTTTTACACATTGCGTTTTGTTAGGCTTGGTCATTGGACATAGGCTTCGAGAGATAGAGCGCGACTACTCTGTTGGGCGTTTACACGCTGATTAGCATATTATATTATTGATCCAATCCTAAAGAGACTTTATATAATTTGCATGCTAACAACTAACATTTAATTTTAATTGTAATTGTAGTTTAGTACTTGGTAAATTTCACAACGTGTTTTCTCATCATATTAATTTTCCATCCATCCCGTTTACCAATAAACTTATTCACCAATTTAGGTAGCTTGTGCGAATAATCTTTATATAATTTATATATATATATATAAGATTGGCGATTCTCAGTGACAGCGTTCCACTAAGCAGCTAATAAAATAAGTATGCGGATTTATTTGTTCTACATCAAATCAAAGATAGTTTTTTAATTGAAATATTTGATTTCTATTGAAGGTTTTCATTAATTATTCTGTTATTTGAAAGGAATATATTCTAATGGAATTTTTGGATTGGCTTTTCAATTTGATTTCGTCTAAAATAGGAAATTAAGAAATTTACGCAAATTGCTCAGCTTGTTTTTTTTTTAAATCATTTTTTTTATTATTATTATTAAATAACTTTTTTGCTGCTATTTGAAATATAACATTAAGTTGTTGATGTTATTATTATTATTTTTGTTAGCATATGAGGCTGAGAACATATTTGAATATCTATTACTGACACGCAAGATGTTGCGACGGCTTACTTATTTTGTTGTTGCTGCTCCCGTGGGTTCTTATTAATGCTGATGTATGTTGCTGTATGTCTATTATTAAAACATTTCGCCGAAAATACAAAGTGCCCTGATTTTGGGGGTCTATACATGTAATATGTTAATGGTCTTCCAATGTTTGTGTTTGTCTGTCTCGGTTCGAGTGATTAAAGGTGTGTATAGTGCTTGATTTAGACGTTGTTACAATTTTTTAGCGGTTTAACTATTATAAATATATCTCATATTATTTAATTTAAACTTGTTTATATTATTGCATTTTGCTGAAATTTCTTCCTGCAAGTG
>JABVZY010000307.1:5296642-5326328 GCA_020883555.1 Drosophila nannoptera
CCGGTTGTGCCGTCGCCGCCGCTGCTGTCATCATTATTCTCATCAGCTTCATTACCGCACTGCTGCGGGTTGTTACCATTTGATTCGTCGGCTGCCGAATCTTGTTCATCATCTTGTTTATCGATTGGCTTTTGGATCGACTTAGGACGACCACGCGGCTTACCCGATTCGTTATTTTTAGCTGATAAAGCTGGCCTTCCGCGTTTCTTTGGAGATGCCGTTAGGGTAGCTACTGCTGTTGACTCTTCCTGCTTAGCAGAGTCATTATCGTCCTCTGACAAAGTCTGCGGATCATCATCATTTTCATCATCGTCGTCATTAACTGTAGCCTTGACAGTCTTTGGACGACCACGCGGTCGTCCTGATGGCACATAAGGGGCTGGCCTAACAGCCAATGCTGGACGACCACGTTTTTTGGGAGCTACCACTGCGCCATCGCCATTCGAATCGCCACCGGGCGACGCACGCTTAGCAGCCGCCTGATTTTTCTTCGGTCGTCCTGGGCCACGTCCAGTGCGTGCAATATTCAAATTGACGGCGCCAGTTGAAGGCCGCCCAACGGGACGAGGCTCCTCATCATCATCGTCATCATCTTCTATATGTAACAAATGGAGAAATTAGATTTTAATATTTTGTTTTAGTACGGCCAGGTCAAATACCAACCATCGTCATCCTCACTAGGCTGATGTTTCCGCGGCCGACCCAGCTTGCGGCGCTTGGATGCAGAGCCGGGAGACTTTTGTGGCTTTGTCGGTGGCTTTTCATCGGCAGAAGAATCTAACTCATCATCATCATTCGCACTGTTCTCTTCCACCTGTACTGGTGCCTTGCGTGGACGACCGCGTCCCTTTACTTTAACTGCTTGTACTGGCAGATCGCCATTAACATCGCCCAGCTCATCCTTGTCGGGATCGTCGTTATCACTGTTCACAACTACTACAGTGTTTTTTGATGGCCTGCCACGCCCACTCTTAACCTTAGGCGGACGTCCACGCTTTTTGGGTATTATTGGAATGTTGGTTTCCGTAGAACTCCCCGCTGCCGGAGCTGCACTGGCCGTTGCCGCTTTTGACGGGCGTCCGCGTTTTTTTACTACTGCAACTTCCTCCATTTTTGTTTCCAATCCTTTTCAATTATTCGCGGAATTTACGTTCTTTGACGTATTTTAGATTCGAGAATAAAATTCACAGGACTTCACAATATTGTTCTACGTTAATAGTTTTCGTCTATTCAGCGTCCTCCTTTATACTTATTTTTGTATTCCTGACTTCCCAATATGCGCTGCATCAAAATACAAAAAACTATTGATATAAAATAATGATATTTATATTGATTTTTCTTTTTTCACATTATCTAAATAATAGGAACACTTTCAGTAATATATAATTACTTTTTCCAATCGGTAAAGAAAATGAAAATGTGCCTTGGCGTCTTTTTTTATGTTCACTTATCTCCCCGCTTTTCGGTGATGCTTGTATGTCTATCGATAAGTATATGAAATTACACAAAATTGCACAAAATTATCGACTGTTCACAAATGCTATAATATATATATTGAATTATGTTTTCAACTTTGTCTGAAGCCTAAGTTTTGAGGCCTCTAAATTTATCAAAGCAAGACTGAATAGTTTTTTTTTTTGTCGGCCTGCTATTTAAAATATTAGTATAATAGTAGTCTGACGCTGGCAACGCCATCTTTAATCGAATAGTACTAAAAAGAGCGCGTTATTTAAATAGAATTTATGTATCTATGGATACTCTAATTAGAAAAGTTTCTTGTAACCACTGGAACTACCAAAGCCGCCCGCCTGCTGGCCACAGTTCGTGCTGCCCTGCGGCTGTCCCTGTTGGTGCATCTTGGTCATGATGGGAGAGCAGTACTGAGTGAGCTCCTTCAGTTTGTACTCGTACTCCTCCTTGTCGGCTGTGGTGTTCGAGTCCAGCCACTTGACCATCTCATCGCATCTCTCCAGCACAGATGACTTCTCGCTCTCGCTCAGCTTGTCGGAAGTGGCCTGTTCCACGGCCTGCTTCACACCAAACACGTAGCCCTCTAGACTGTTTCGGGCCGAGATGCGCTGCCGATGCTTCTCATCCTCGTCCGCGTACCGCTCGGCCTCGTTCACCATGCGATCGATCTCAGCCTGCGAGAGACGGCCCTTGTCGTTCTTGATCGTAATGTTCTTGGCCTTGCCGGTGCTAATCTCTTTGCCAGATACATTCAAGATACCGTTGGCGTCCAGATCGAACGTCACCTTGACTTGAGGCACGCCTCGCGGAGCTGGTGGAATTTCATAGAAATCGAACGTGCCCAGTGCATTGTTGTCTTTCGTCAACGCTCGCTCGCCCTCGTACAGTCGAATGGAGGCGCCCGGCTGGTCGTCCTCGTACGTATACTTATACAACATCATCGTATGCTTGCAAGGAATGCGGCAGTTACGCTCAATCAACTTGGTCATAACTCCGCCTATGGTCTCGATTCCCAGCGAAAGGGGTGCAACGTCCACTAGAAGAACGTCCTGGATCTTGCCGCTCTGGTCACCGCTGAGTATGGCTGCTTGGACTGCCGCGCCATAGGCCACCGCCTCGTCCAGATTGATCGATAGATTTAGGCTCTTGCCGCAGAAGAACTGCTGCAGCAAGTTCTGAACCTTGGGAATGCGCGTCGAGCCGCCAACGAGCACAATATCGTGTATCTGCTGCTTGTCCATCTTGGCATCATTCAGGGCCTTCTCCACTGGGGCAAGTGTGCTGCGGAACAAATCGGCGCACAGCTCCTCGAACCTCGCACGGCTCACCTTAGTGTAGAAGTCTTGGCCCTCGAACAGCGCATCCACCTCAATGGTCGCCTCTGTGCTTGATGATAGTGTGCGCTTCGCTCGCTCCGCCGCAGTCCTCAAGCGGCGCAGGGCCCGTGGATTCGATCGCAAATCTTTCTTGTACTTGCGCTTGAACTCCTCCGCCAGATGGGTGACCAATCGGTTGTCGAAGTCTTCGCCTCCCAAATGTGTGTCTCCGGCCGTTGCCCGCACCTCGAACAGCGAGCCCTCGTCGATGGTTAGAATGGAGACATCAAAGGTGCCACCGCCCAAATCGAAGATCAGCACATTACGTTCGCCCTTCAGATTCTTGTCCAGACCGTAGGCCAGTGCCGCCGCTGTCGGCTCGTTGATGATTCTCAGCACGTTGAGGCCGGCTATGTGGCCGGCGTCTTTGGTAGCCTGGCGCTGTGAGTCGTTGAAATAGGCGGGCACTGTGATGACCGCGTCTGTGATTGTCTGGCCCAGGTACGCCTCAGCCGTCTCCTTCATCTTCACCAGTACCATCGAGCTGATCTCCTCGGGTGCAAACCGCTTCTGCTCCCCCTTAAACTCGACGCCAATCTTTGGCTTGCCTCCCTCGCTGACCACCTTGAATGGCCAGTGCTTGATATCTTCTGCAATCTTCGGATCGTCGTACTTCCGGCCAATCAAACGCTTAGCATCGAATACTGTGTTCTTCGGGTTCATCGCCACTTTGTTCTTGGCAGCGTCACCAATCAGACGCTCCGAATCTGTGAAAGCCACATAGCTGGGCGTCGTCCTGTTGCCTTGGTCATTTGCAATAATCTCCACTTTGCCATGCTGATAGACACCCACGCAAGAGTATGTGGTGCCCAGATCAATACCAATGGCTGGCATTCTGTTTTTTTCTGTTGTGTGTTCTCTGCTTTATAACGACTTCTTTACGACAAATGTTCTCTTGTCTTCTCTTCTTGCGTTTATTTCTTCTGTTGCTTCACTTGTTCGTTCTTCTTTCCTTTTGCTTTTGAACTTCTTGATAGACTCTCGAATTGTTTAAACTTTATTACTATTCGCTTTTAAATTTTAGCTTGTTCAGCTAGTCGCTTGGGTTTTTGTGATGTTGTCACTTCGCTTGTTTGAATTCAACTATGCTCAAGAGCAAATTTCAGCCGTATTTATACTCGTCGTTCTCTATTCGAAATTTCTCGAAACTACACGAACGTCGTGTACATTTGACGTTTTTGTCAGCGAGTGAGAGAGGGAGAGCCAAGTAGGCGCTTTTTTGTTCTTGTTAAGCGGTCAAAGAGAGATGAGAGCAACGGTTTCGGTTTTCGCGAGCTAACCGACCTACCCCACCAATTGAGTATTCTAGAACTTTCGTTAAGGCCTTCGAATTGTGAAGTGCAATAATATACAGTGCCAAATCAAGCAAAATCTAAGCATCCATTTGAACAATATTTTCAATTATTGTTACTTTAAACAAGCTATATTTATAAGCTTATGTGAATGGCAATGCTTGATTTGCTCTTTTCCGAATTCACGCTTGCAATATTGACAACATTCAAAAACTGGTTGTTCTCACGTGATTGCCAATTTTAATGAGCTCACTTTCCAAATGATTGATTTAGCATAATAACAGCTTGAAATACGGCTTCCAAGTCCGTCCACCCACTTGAGGCGAAAGCTTCGCCCCAGGCAGGGATTTTGAGGGCTTGGCCTCTGAGAAATGCATTAGATCAACTCATCAGAATATCAAAATAATAATCTTTGGCCAATTGGCCAGGGTGCCTGTTTATTAAAATCTGATTACAAGGCCTCAAGTTCCAGTTTGCCTATAATAATATTAATATTATATAGACCCAGCTAATACATGATCCTCTGGTTAACTTCAACATACAGAATGAGCGTTGCACAGCCACTGAGCAATTATTTAGAAAGCTTGTCACATTAACGATATTGTAATATTATTTCAATGGGTTAAATGCAAATCTTCTTTCCTCTTATTTTTCACGACGGAAGTAAGCCAATGCCCAACTCCCTCAAAGTAATTGATAATACTGATTGCAAGCAATCCATTACTGTAAAAAAAGAACGGTAGGGATATTTGCACTCATGTTGTTTGCAATGCTCGCCGAATCTTGATAAATTTGCCCTCCGCAAGCTGTTCACAATTGAGTTTTATCAATTATTTGGTAAAGACTCAAACTGCTATGAATATGAATATGTTGGTGCATCTTGGTCATGATGGGAGAGCAGTACTGAGTGAGCTCCTTCAGTTTGTACTCGTACTCCTCCTTGTCAGCTGTGGTGTTCGAGTCCAGCCACTTGACCATCCCATCGCATCTCTCCAGCACAGATGACTTCTCGCTCTCGCTCAGCTTGTCGGAAGTGGCCTGTTCCACGGCCTGCTTCACACCAAACACGTAGCCCTCTAGACTGTTTCGGGCCGAGATGCGCTGCCGATGCTTCTCATCCTCGTCCGCGTACCGCTCGGCCTCGTTCACCATGCGATCGATCTCAGACTGCGAGAGACGGCCCTTGTCGTTCTTGATCGTAATGTTCTTGGCCTTGCCGGTGCTCATCTCTTTGGCAGATACATTCAAGATACCGTTGGCGTCCAGATCGAACGTCACCTCGATTTGAGGCACGCCTCGCGGAGCTGGTGGAATTCCTGATAAATCGAACGTGCCCAGTGCATTGTTGTCTTTCGTCAACGCTCGCTCGCCCTCGTACACTTGAATGGAGACGCCCGGCTGGTTGTCCGAGTACGTAGAGAACGTCTTCGTCTGCTTGCAAGGAATGCGGCAGTTACGCTCAATCAACTTGGTCATAACTCCGCCTGCGGTCTCGATTCCCAGCGAAAGGGGTGCAACGTCCACTAGAAGAACGTCCTGGATCTTGCCGCTCTGGTCACCGCTGAGTATGGCTGCTTGGACTGCCGCGCCATAGGCCACCGCCTCGTCCGGATTGATCGATAGATTTAGGCTCTTGCCGCAGAAGAACTGCTGCAGCAAGTTCTGAACCTTGGGAATGCGCGTCGAGCCGCCAACGAGCACAATATCGTGTATCTGCTGCTTGTCCATCTTGGCATCATTCAGGGCCTTCTCCACTGGGGCAAGTGTGCTGCGGAACAAATCGGCGCACAGCTCCTCGAACCTCGCACGGCTCACCTTAGTGTAGAAGTCTTGGCCCTCGAACAGCGCATCCACCTCAATGGTCGCCTCTGTGCTTGATGATAGTGTGCGCTTCGCTCGCTCCGCCGCAGTCCTCAAGCGGCGCAGGGCCCGTGGATTCGATCGCAAATCTTTCTTGTACTTGCGCTTGAACTCCTCCGCCAGATGGGTGACCAATCGGTTGTCGAAGTCTTCGCCTCCCAAATGTGTGTCTCCGGCCGTTGCCCGCACCTCGAACAGCGAGCCCTCGTCGATGGTTAGAATGGAGACATCAAAGGTGCCACCGCCCAAATCGAAGATCAGCACATTACGTTCGCCCTTCAGATTCTTGTCCAGACCGTAGGCCAGTGCCGCCGCTGTCGGCTCGTTGATTCTCAGCACGTTGAGGCCGGCTATGTGGCCGGCGTCTTTGGTAGCCTGGCGCTGTGAGTCGTTGAAATAGGCGGGCACTGTGATGACCGCGTCTGTGATTGTCTGGCCCAGGTACGCCTCAGCCGTCTCCTTCATCTTCACCAGTACCATCGAGCTGATCTCCTCGGGTGCAAACCGCTTCTGCTCCCCCTTAAACTCGACGCCAATCTTTGGCTTGCCTCCCTCGCTGACCACCTTGAATGGCCAGTGCTTGATATCTTCTGCAATCTTCGGATCGTCGTACTTCCGGCCAATCAAACGCTTAGCATCGAATACTGTGTTCTTCGGGTTCATCGCCACTTGGTTCTTGGCAGCGTCGCCAATCAGACGCTTCGAATCTGTGAAAGCCACATAGCTGGGCGTCGTCTGTTGCCCTGGTCATTTGCAATAATCTCCACTTTGCCATGCTGATAGACACCCACGCAAGAGTATGTGGTGCCCAGATCAATACCAATGGCTGGCATTCTGTTTTTTTCTGTTGTGTGTTCTCTGCTTTATAACGACTTCTTTACGACAAATGTCTCTCTTGTCTTCTCTTCTTGCGTTTATTTCTTCTGTTGCTTCACTTGTTCGTTCTTCTTTCCTTTTGCTTGTGAACTTCTTGATAGACTCTCGAATTGTTTAAACTTTATTACTATTTACTTGAATTTTAATTTCACTTTCAATTAATCGCTTTTAAATTTTAGCTTGTTCAGCTAGTCGCTTGGGTTTTTGTGATGTTGTCACTTCGCTTGTTTGAATTCAACTATGCTCAAGAGCAAATTTCAGCCGTATTTATACTCGTCGTTCTCTATTCGAAATTTCTCGACGCTCTCTTCTCGAAACTACACGAACGTCGTGTACATTTGACGTTTTTGTCAGCGAGTGAGAGAGGGAGAGCCAAGTAGGCGCTTTTTTGTTCTTGTTAAGCGGTCAAAGAGAGATGAGAGCAACGGTTTCGGTTTTCGCGAGCTAACCGACCTACCCCACCAATTGAGTATTCTAGAACTTTCGTTAAGGCCTTCGAATTGTGAAGTGCAATAATATACAGTGCCAAATCAAGCAAAATCTAAGCATCCATTTGAACAATATTTTCAATTATTGTTACTTTAAACAAGCTATATTTATAAGCTTATGTGAATGGCAATGCTTGATTTGCTCTTTTCCGAATTCACGCTTGCAATATTGACAACATTCAAAAACTGGTTGTTCTCACGTGATTGCCAATTTTAATGAGCTCACTTTCCAAATGATTTATTTAGCATAATAACAGCTTGAAATACGGCTTCCAAGTCCGTCCACCCACTTGAGGCGAAAGCTTCGCCCCAGGCAGGGATTTTGAGGGCTTGGCCTCTGAGAAATGCATTAGATCAACTCATCAGAATATCAAAATAATAATCTTTGGCCAATTGGCCAGGGTGCCTGTTTATTAATATCTGATTACAAGGCCTCAAGTTCCAGTTTGCCTATAATAATATTAATATTATATAGACCCAGCTAATACATGATCCTCTGGTTAACTTCAACATACAGAATGAGCGTTGCACAGCCACTGAGCAATTATTTAGAAAGCTTGTCACATTAACGATATTGTAATATTATTTCAATGGGTTAAATGCAAATCTTCTTTCCTCTTATTTTTCACGACGGAAGTAAGCCCATGCCCAACTCCCTCAAAGTAATTGATAATACTGATTGCAAGCAAACCATTACTGTAAAAAAAGAACGGTAGGGATATTTGCACTCATGTTGTTTGCAATGCTCGCCGAATCTTGATAAATTTGCCCTCCGCAAGCTGTTCACAATTGAGTTTTATCAATTATTTGGTAAAGACTCAAATAGCTATGAATATGAAAACAAAGCATAAGAGCACGGAGTACGAAATTCATGACTCTCTTCTTCAAGCAATTATTTGTGAAGAGAAGTTCGGCACACTTCCTTGCATTTGTATGTTTGTAAATCTCTTCAGCCAAATAAAAAGACAATGGATTTTCTGTCGAAATAAATAATTGTTTATTCTACAATTGGTTGCTAACTTAGAAATAGTTTAACAATTTATGAGTGTTCACAACGTAATGCAACTAAAAATCTTAATCAGTCTGTAGAACATAAAGCTAACACTTAGTACTAGTGGAGATGGGTGGGAATGTAGATTTAGTCGACTTCCTCTACAGTGGGTCCCTTGTAACCACTGGAACCACCAAAGCCGCCCGCCTGCTGGCCACAGTTCGTGCTGCCCTGCGGTTGTCCCTGTTGATGCATCTTGGTCATGATGGGAGAGCAGTACTGAGTGAGCTCCTTCAGTTTGTACTCGTACTCCTCCTTGTCGGCTGTGGTGTTCGAGTCTAGCCACTTGACCATCTCATCGCATCTCTCCAGCACAGATGACTTCTCGCTCTCGCTCAGCTTGTCGGAAGTGGCCTGTTCCACGGCCTGCTTCACACCAAACACGTAGCCCTCTAGACTGTTTCGGGCCGAGATGCGCTGCCGATGCTTCTCATCCTCGTCCGCGTACCGCTCGGCCTCGTTCACCATGCGATCGATCTCAGCCTGCGAGAGACGGCCCTTGTCGTTCTTGATCGTAATGTTCTTGGCCTTGCCGGTGCTCATCTCTTTGGCAGATACATTCAAGATACCGTTGGCGTCCAGATCGAACGTCACCTCGATTTGAGGCACGCCTCGCGGAGCTGGTGGAATTCCTGACAAATCGAACGTGCCCAGTGCATTGTTGTCTTTCGTCAACGCTCGCTCGCCCTCGTACACTTGAATGGAGACGCCCGGCTGGTTGTCCGAGTACGTAGAGAACGTCTTCGTCTGCTTGCAAGGAATGCGGCAGTTACGCTCAATCAACTTGGTCATAACTCCGCCTGCGGTCTCGATTCCCAGCGAAAGGGGTGCAACGTCCACTAGAAGAACGTCCTGGATCTTGCCGCTCTGGTCACCGCTGAGTATGGCTGCTTGGACTGCCGCGCCATAGGCCACCGCCTCGTCCGGATTGATCGATAGATTTAGGCTCTTGCCGCAGAAGAACTGCTGCAGCAAGTTCTGAACCTTGGGAATGCGCGTCGAGCCGCCAACGAGCACAATATCGTGTATCTGCTGCTTGTCCATCTTGGCATCATTCAGGGCCTTCTCCACTGGGGCAAGTGTGCTGCGGAACAAATCGGCGCACAGCTCCTCGAACCTCGCACGGCTCACCTTAGTGTAGAAGTCTTGGCCCTCGAACAGCGCATCCACCTCAATGGTCGCCTCTGTGCTTGATGATAGTGTGCGCTTCGCTCGCTCCGCCGCAGTCCTCAAGCGGCGCAGGGCCCGTGGATTCGATCGCAAATCTTTCTTGTACTTGCGCTTGAACTCCTCCGCCAGATGGGTGACCAATCGGTTGTCGAAGTCTTCGCCTCCCAAATGTGTGTCTCCGGCCGTTGCCCGCACCTCGAACAGCGAGCCCTCGTCGATGGTTAGAATGGAGACATCAAAGGTGCCACCGCCCAAATCGAAGATCAGCACATTACGTTCGCCCTTCAGATTCTTGTCCAGACCGTAGGCCAGTGCCGCCGCCGTCGGCTCGTTGATGATTCTCAGCACGTTGAGGCCGGCTATGTGGCCGGCGTCTTTGGTAGCCTGGCGCTGTGAGTCGTTGAAATAGGCGGGCACTGTGATGACCGCGTCTGTGATTGTCTGGCCCAGGTACGCCTCAGCCGTCTCCTTCATCTTCACCAGTACCATCGAGCTGATCTCCTCGGGTGCAAACCGCTTCTGCTCCCCCTTAAACTCGACGCCAATCTTTGGCTTGCCTCCCTCGCTGACCACCTTGAAGGGCCAGTGCTTGATATCTTCTGCAATCTTCGGATCGTCGTACTTCCGGCCAATCAAACGCTTAGCATCGAATACTGTGTTCTTCGGGTTCATCGCCACTTGGTTCTTGGCAGCGTCGCCAATCAGACGCTCCGAATCTGTGAAAGCCACATAGCTGGGCGTCGTCCTGTTGCCCTGGTCATTTGCAATAATCTCCACTTTGCCATGCTGATAGACACCCACGCAAGAGTATGTGGTGCCCAGATCAATACCAATGGCTGGCATTCTGTTTTTTTCTGTTGTGTGTTCTCTGCTTTATAACGACTTCTTTACGACAAATGTCTCTCTTGTCTTCTCTTCTTGCGTTTATTTCTTCTGTTGCTTCACTTATTCGTTCTTCTTTCCTCTTGCTTGTGAACTTCTTGATAGACTCTCGAATTGTTTAAACTTTATTACTATTTACTTGAATTTTAATTTCACTTTCAATTATTCGCTTTTAAATTTTAGCTTGTTCAGCTAGTCGCTTTGTTTTGTGTGATGTTATCACTTCGCTTGTTTGAATTCAACTATGCTCAAGAGCAAATTTCAGCCGTATTTATACTCGCCGCTCTCTATTCGAAATTTCTCGACGCTCTCTTCTCGAAACGACACGAACGTCGTGTACATTTAACGTTTTTGTCAGCGAGTGAGAGAGGGAGAGCCAAGTAGGCGCTTTTTTGTTCTTGTTAAGCGGTCAAAGAGAGATGAGAGCAACGGTTTCGGTTTTCGCGAGCTAACCGACCTACCCCACCAATTGAGTATTCTAGAACTTTCGTTAAGGCCTTCGAATTGTGAAGTGCAATAATATACAGTGCCAAATCAAGCAAAATCTAAGCATCCATTTGAACAATATTTTCAATTATTGTTACTTTAAACAAGCTATATTTATAAGCTTATGTGAATGGCAATGCTTGATTTGCTCTTTTCCGAATTCACGCTTGCAATATTGACAACATTCAAAAACTGGTTGTTCTCACGTGATTGCCAATTTTAATGAGCTCACTTTCCAAATGATTTATTTAGCATAATAACAGCTTGAAATACGGCTTCCAAGTCCGTCCACCCACTTGAGGCGAAAGCTTCGCCCCAGGCAGGGATTTTGAGGGCTTGGCCTCTGAGAAATGCATTAGATCAACTCATCAGAATATCAAAATAATAATCTTTGGCCAATTGGCCAGGGTGCCTGTTTATTAATATCTGATTACAAGGCCTCAAGTTCCAGTTTGCCTATAATAATATTAATATTATATAGACCCAGCTAATACATGATCCTCTGGTTAACTTCAACATACAGAATGAGCGTTGCACAGCCACTGAGCAATTATTTAGAAAGCTTGTCACATTAACGATATTGTAATATTATTTCAATGGGTTAAATGCAAATCTTCTTTCCTCTTATTTTTCACGACGGAAGTAAGCCCATGCCCAACTCCCTCAAAGTAATTGATAATACTGATTGCAAGCAAACCATTACTGTAAAAAAAGAACGGTAGGGATATTTGCACTCATGTTGTTTGCAATGCTCGCCGAATCTTGATAAATTTGCCCTCCGCAAGCTGTTCACAATTGAGTTTTATCAATTATTTGGTAAAGACTCAAACTGCTATGAATATGAAAACAAAGCATAAGAGCACGGAGTACGAAATTCATGACTCTCTTCTTCAAGCAATTATTTGTGAAGAGAAGTTCGGCACACTTCCTTGCATTTGTATGTTTGTAAATCTCTTCAGCCAAATAAAAAGACAATGGATTTTCTGTCGAAATAAATAATTGTTTATTCTACAATTGGTTGCTAACTTAGAAATAGTTTAACAATTTATGAGTGTTCACAATGTAATGCAACTAAAAATCTTAATCAGTCTGTAGAACATAAAGCTAACACTTAGGACTAGTGGAGATGGGTGGGAATGTAGATTTAGTCGACTTCCTCTACAGTGGGTCCCTTGTAACCACTGGAACCACCAAAGCCGCCCGCCTGCTGGCCACAGTTCGTGCTGCCCTGCGGTTGTCCCTGTTGGTGCATCTTGGTCATGATGGGAGAGCAGTACTGAGTGAGCTCCTTCAGTTTGTACTCGTACTCCTCCTTGTCGGCTGTGGTGTTCGAGTCTAGCCACTTGACCATCTCATCGCATCTCTCCAGCACAGATGACTTCTCGCTCTCGCTCAGCTTGTCGGAAGTGGCCTGTTCCACGGCCTGCTTCACACCAAACACGTAGCCCTCTAGACTGTTTCGGGCCGAGATGCGCTGCCGATGCTTCTCATCCTCGTCCGCGTACCGCTCGGCCTCGTTCACCATGCGATCGATCTCAGCCTGCGAGAGACGGCCCTTGTCGTTCTTGATCGTAATGTTCTTGGCCTTGCCGGTGCTCATCTCTTTGGCAGATACATTCAAGATACCGTTGGCGTCCAGATCGAACGTCACCTCGATTTGAGGCACGCCTCGCGGAGCTGGTGGAATTCCTGATAAATCGAACGTGCCCAGTGCATTGTTGTCTTTCGTCAACGCTCGCTCGCCCTCGTACACTTGAATGGAGACGCCCGGCTGGTTGTCCGAGTACGTAGAGAACGTCTTCGTCTGCTTGCAAGGAATGCGGCAGTTACGCTCAATCAACTTGGTCATAACTCCGCCTGCGGTCTCGATTCCCAGCGAAAGGGGTGCAACGTCCACTAGAAGAACGTCCTGGATCTTGCCGCTCTGGTCACCGCTGAGTATGGCTGCTTGGACTGCCGCGCCATAGGCCACCGCCTCGTCCGGATTGATCGATAGATTTAGGCTCTTGCCGCAGAAGAACTGCTGCAGCAAGTTCTGAACCTTGGGAATGCGCGTCGAGCCGCCAACGAGCACAATATCGTGTATCTGCTGCTTGTCCATCTTGGCATCATTCAGGGCCTTCTCCACTGGGGCAAGTGTGCTGCGGAACAAATCGGCGCACAGCTCCTCGAACCTCGCACGGCTCACCTTAGTGTAGAAGTCTTGGCCCTCGAACAGCGCATCCACCTCAATGGTCGCCTCTGTGCTTGATGATAGTGTGCGCTTCGCTCGCTCCGCCGCAGTCCTCAAGCGGCGCAGGGCCCGTGGATTCGATCGCAAATCTTTCTTGTACTTGCGCTTGAACTCCTCCGCCAGATGGGTGACCAATCGGTTGTCGAAGTCTTCGCCTCCCAAATGTGTGTCTCCGGCCGTTGCCCGCACCTCGAACAGCGAGCCCTCGTCGATGGTTAGAATGGAGACATCAAAGGTGCCACCGCCCAAATCGAAGATCAGCACATTACGTTCGCCCTTCAGATTCTTGTCCAGACCGTAGGCCAGTGCCGCCGCCGTCGGCTCGTTGATGATTCTCAGCACGTTGAGGCCGGCTATGTGGCCGGCGTCTTTGGTAGCCTGGCGCTGTGAGTCGTTGAAATAGGCGGGCACTGTGATGACCGCGTCTGTGATTGTCTGGCCCAGGTACGCCTCAGCCGTCTCCTTCATCTTCACCAGTACCATCGAGCTGATCTCCTCGGGTGCAAACCGCTTCTGCTCCCCCTTAAACTCGACGCCAATCTTTGGCTTGCCTCCCTCGCTGACCACCTTGAAGGGCCAGTGCTTGATATCTTCTGCAATCTTCGGATCGTCGTACTTCCGGCCAATCAAACGCTTAGCATCGAATACTGTGTTCTTCGGGTTCATCGCCACTTGGTTCTTGGCAGCGTCGCCAATCAGACGCTCCGAATCTGTGAAAGCCACATAGCTGGGCGTCGTCCTGTTGCCCTGGTCATTTGCAATAATCTCCACTTTGCCATGCTGATAGACACCCACGCAAGAGTATGTGGTGCCCAGATCAATACCAATGGCTGGCATTCTGTTTTTTTCTGTTGTGTGTTCTCTGCTTTATAACGACTTCTTTACGACAAATGTCTCTCTTGTCTTCTCTTCTTGCGTTTATTTCTTCTGTTGCTTCACTTATTCGTTCTTCTTTCCTCTTGCTTGTGAACTTCTTGATAGACTCTCGAATTGTTTAAACTTTATTACTATTTACTTGAATTTTAATTTCACTTTCAATTATTCGCTTTTAAATTTTAGCTTGTTCAGCTAGTCGCTTTGTTTTGTGTGATGTTATCACTTCGCTTGTTTGAATTCAACTATGCTCAAGAGCAAATTTCAGCCGTATTTATACTCGCCGCTCTCTATTCGAAATTTCTCGACGCTCTCTTCTCGAAACGACACGAACGTCGTGTACATTTAACGTTTTTGTCAGCGAGTGAGAGAGGGAGAGCCAAGTAGGCGCTTTTTTGTTCTTGTTAAGCGGTCAAAGAGAGATGAGAGCAACGGTTTCGGTTTTCGGGAGCTAACCGACCTACCCCACCAATTGAGTATTCTAGAACTTTCGTTAAGGCCTTCGAATTGTGAAGTGCAATAATATACAGTGCCAAATCAAGCAAAATCTAAGCATCCATTTGAACAATATTTTCAATTATTGTTACTTTGCTATAAATAAACAAGCTATATTTATAAGCTTATGTGAATGGCAATGCTTGATTTGCTCTTTTCCGAATTCACGCTTGCAATATTGACAACATTCAAAAACTGGTTGTTCTCACGTGATTGCCAATTTTAATGAGCTCACTTTCCAAATGATTTATTTAGCATAATAACAGCTTGAAATACGGCTTCCAAGTCCGTCCACCCACTTGAGGCGAAAGCTTCGCCCCAGGCAGGGATTTTGAGGGCTTGGCCTCTGAGAAATGCATTAGATCAACTCATCAGAATATCAAAATAATAATCTTTGGCCAATTGGCCAGGGTGCCTGTTTATTAATATCTGATTACAAGGCCTCAAGTTCCAGTTTGCCTATAATAATATTAATATTATATAGACCCAGCTAATACATGATCCTCTGGTTAACTTCAACATACAGAATGAGCGTTGCACAGCCACTGAGCAATTATTTAGAAAGCTTGTCACATTAACGATATTGTAATATTATTTCAATGGGTTAAATGCAAATCTTCTTTCCTCTTATTTTTCACGACGGAAGTAAGCCCATGCCCAACTCCCTCAAAGTAATTGATAATACTGATTGCAAGCAAACCATTACTGTAAAAAAAGAACGGTAGGGATATTTGCACTCATGTTGTTTGCAATGCTCGCCGAATCTTGATAAATTTGCCCTCCGCAAGCTGTTCACAATTGAGTTTTATCAATTATTTGGTAAAGACTCAAACTGCTATGAATATGAAAACAAAGCATAAGAGCACGGAGTACGAAATTCATGACTCTCTTCTTCAAGCAATTATTTGTGAAGAGAAATTCGGCACACTTCCTTGCATTTGTATGTTTGTAAATCTCTTCAGCCAAATAAAAAGACAATGGATTTTCTGTCGAAATAAATAATTGTTTATTCTACAATTGGTTGCTAACTTAGAAATAGTTTAACAATTTATGAGTGTTCACAATGTAATGCAACTAAAAATCTTAATCAGTCTGTAGAACATAAAGCTAACACTTAGGACTAGTGGAGATGGGTGGGAATGTAGATTTAGTCGACTTCCTCTACAGTGGGTCCCTTGTAACCACTGGAACCACCAAAGCCGCCCGCCTGCTGGCCACAGTTCGTGCTGCCCTGCGGTTGTCCCTGTTGGTGCATCTTGGTCATGATGGGAGAGCAGTACTGAGTGAGCTCCTTCAGTTTGTACTCGTACTCCTCCTTGTCGGCTGTGGTGTTCGAGTCTAGCCACTTGACCATCTCATCGCATCTCTCCAGCACAGATGACTTCTCGCTCTCGCTCAGCTTGTCGGAAGTGGCCTGTTCCACGGCCTGCTTCACACCAAACACGTAGCCCTCTAGACTGTTTCGGGCCGAGATGCGCTGCCGATGCTTCTCATCCTCGTCCGCGTACCGCTCGGCCTCGTTCACCATGCGATCGATCTCAGCCTGCGAGAGACGGCCCTTGTCGTTCTTGATCGTAATGTTCTTGGCCTTGCCGGTGCTCATCTCTTTGGCAGATACATTCAAGATACCGTTGGCGTCCAGATCGAACGTCACCTCGATTTGAGGCACGCCTCGCGGAGCTGGTGGAATTCCTGATAAATCGAACGTGCCCAGTGCATTGTTGTCTTTCGTCAACGCTCGCTCGCCCTCGTACACTTGAATGGAGACGCCCGGCTGGTTGTCCGAGTACGTAGAGAACGTCTTCGTCTGCTTGCAAGGAATGCGGCAGTTACGCTCAATCAACTTGGTCATAACTCCGCCTGCGGTCTCGATTCCCAGCGAAAGGGGTGCAACGTCCACTAGAAGAACGTCCTGGATCTTGCCGCTCTGGTCACCGCTGAGTATGGCTGCTTGGACTGCCGCGCCATAGGCCACCGCCTCGTCCGGATTGATCGATAGATTTAGGCTCTTGCCGCAGAAGAACTGCTGCAGCAAGTTCTGAACCTTGGGAATGCGCGTCGAGCCGCCAACGAGCACAATATCGTGTATCTGCTGCTTGTCCATCTTGGCATCATTCAGGGCCTTCTCCACTGGGGCAAGTGTGCTGCGGAACAAATCGGCGCACAGCTCCTCGAACCTCGCACGGCTCACCTTAGTGTAGAAGTCTTGGCCCTCGAACAGCGCATCCACCTCAATGGTCGCCTCTGTGCTTGATGATAGTGTGCGCTTCGCTCGCTCCGCCGCAGTCCTCAAGCGGCGCAGGGCCCGTGGATTCGATCGCAAATCTTTCTTGTACTTGCGCTTGAACTCCTCCGCCAGATGGGTGACCAATCTGGTTGTCGAAGTCTTCGCCTCCCAAATGTGTGTCTCCGGCCGTTGCCCGCACCTCGAACAGCGAGCCCTCGTCGATGGTTAGAATGGAGACATCAAAGGTGCCACCGCCCAAATCGAAGATCAGCACATTACGTTCGCCCTTCAGATTCTTGTCCAGACCGTAGGCCAGTGCCGCCGCCGTCGGCTCGTTGATGATTCTCAGCACGTTGAGGCCGGCTATGTGGCCGGCGTCTTTGGTAGCCTGGCGCTGTGAGTCGTTGAAATAGGCGGGCACTGTGATGACCGCGTCTGTGATTGTCTGGCCCAGGTACGCCTCAGCCGTCTCCTTCATCTTCACCAGTACCATCGAGCTGATCTCCTCGGGTGCAAACCGCTTCTGCTCCCCCTTAAACTCGACGCCAATCTTTGGCTTGCCTCCCTCGCTGACCACCTTGAAGGGCCAGTGCTTGATATCTTCTGCAATCTTCGGATCGTCGTACTTCCGGCCAATCAAACGCTTAGCATCGAATACTGTGTTCTTCGGGTTCATCGCCACTTGGTTCTTGGCAGCGTCGCCAATCAGACGCTCCGAATCTGTGAAAGCCACATAGCTGGGCGTCGTCCTGTTGCCCTGGTCATTTGCAATAATCTCCACTTTGCCATGCTGATAGACACCCACGCAAGAGTATGTGGTGCCCAGATCAATACCAATGGCTGGCATTCTGTTTTTTTCTGTTGTGTGTTCTCTGCTTTATAACGACTTCTTTACGACAAATGTCTCTCTTGTCTTCTCTTCTTGCGTTTATTTCTTCTGTTGCTTCACTTATTCGTTCTTCTTTCCTCTTGCTTGTGAACTTCTTGATAGACTCTCGAATTGTTTAAACTTTATTACTATTTACTTGAATTTTAATTTCACTTTCAATTATTCGCTTTTAAATTTTAGCTTGTTCAGCTAGTCGCTTTGTTTTGTGTGATGTTATCACTTCGCTTGTTTGAATTCAACTATGCTCAAGAGCAAATTTCAGCCGTATTTATACTCGCCGCTCTCTATTCGAAATTTCTCGACGCTCTCTTCTCGAAACGACACGAACGTCGTTTACATTTAACGTTTTTGTCAGCGAGTGAGAGAGGGAGAGCCAAGTAGGCGCTTTTTTGTTCTTGTTAAGCGGTCAAAGAGAGATGAGAGCAACGGTTTCGGTTTTCGCGAGCTAACCGACCTACCCCACCAATTGAGTATTCTAGAACTTTCGTTAAGGCCTTCGAATTGTGAAGTGCAATAATATACAGTGCCAAATCAAGCAAAATCTAAGCATCCATTTGAACAATATTTTCAATTATTGTTACTTTGCTATAAATAAACAAGCTATATTTATAAGCTTATGTGAATGGCAATGCTTGATTTGCTCTTTTCCGAATTCACGCTTGCAATATTGACAACATTCAAAAACTGGTTGTTCTCACGTGATTGCCAATTTTAATGAGCTCACTTTCCAAATGATTTATTTAGCATAATAACAGCTTGAAATACGGCTTCCAAGTCCGTCCACCCACTTGAGGCGAAAGCTTCGCCCCAGGCAGGGATTTTGAGGGCTTGGCCTCTGAGAAATGCATTAGATCAACTCATCAGAATATCAAAATAATAATCTTTGGCCAATTGGCCAGGGTGCCTGTTTATTAATATCTGATTACAAGGCCTCAAGTTCCAGTTTGCCTATAATAATATTAATATTATATAGACCCAGCTAATACATGATCCTCTGGTTAACTTCAACATACAGAATGAGCGTTGCACAGCCACTGAGCAATTATTTAGAAAGCTTGTCACATTAACGATATTGTAATATTATTTCAATGGGTTAAATGCAAATCTTCTTTCCTCTTATTTTTCACGACGGAAGTAAGCCCATGCCCAACTCCCTCAAAGTAATTGATAATACTGATTGCAAGCAAACCATTACTGTAAAAAAAGAACGGTAGGGATATTTGCACTCATGTTGTTTGCAATGCTCGCCGAATCTTGATAAATTTGCCCTCCGCAAGCTGTTCACAATTGAGTTTTATCAATTATTTGGTAAAGACTCAAACTGCTATGAATATGAAAACAAAGCATAAGAGCACGGAGTACGAAATTCATGACTCTCTTCTTCAAGCAATTATTTGTGAAGAGAAGTTCGGCACACTTCCTTGCATTTGTATGTTTGTAAATCTCTTCAGCCAAATAAAAAGACAATGGATTTTCTGTCGAAATAAATAATTGTTTATTCTACAATTGGTTGCTAACTTAGAAATAGTTTAACAATTTATGAGTGTTCACAATGTAATGCAACTAAAAATCTTAATCAGTCTGTAGAACATAAAGCTAACACTTAGGACTAGTGGAGATGGGTGGGAATGTAGATTTAGTCGACTTCCTCTACAGTGGGTCCCTTGTAACCACTGGAACCACCAAAGCCGCCCGCCTGCTGGCCACAGTTCGTGCTGCCCTGCGGTTGTCCCTGTTGGTGCATCTTGGTCATGATGGGAGAGCAGTACTGAGTGAGCTCCTTCAGTTTGTACTCGTACTCCTCCTTGTCGGCTGTGGTGTTCGAGTCTAGCCACTTGACCATCTCATCGCATCTCTCCAGCACAGATGACTTCTCGCTCTCGCTCAGCTTGTCGGAAGTGGCCTGTTCCACGGCCTGCTTCACACCAAACACGTAGCCCTCTAGACTGTTTCGGGCCGAGATGCGCTGCCGATGCTTCTCATCCTCGTCCGCGTACCGCTCGGCCTCGTTCACCATGCGATCGATCTCAGCCTGCGAGAGACGGCCCTTGTCGTTCTTGATCGTAATGTTCTTGGCCTTGCCGGTGCTCATCTCTTTGGCAGATACATTCAAGATACCGTTGGCGTCCAGATCGAACGTCACCTCGATTTGAGGCACGCCTCGCGGAGCTGGTGGAATTCCTGATAAATCGAACGTGCCCAGTGCATTGTTGTCTTTCGTCAACGCTCGCTCGCCCTCGTACACTTGAATGGAGACGCCCGGCTGGTTGTCCGAGTACGTAGAGAACGTCTTCGTCTGCTTGCAAGGAATGCGGCAGTTACGCTCAATCAACTTGGTCATAACTCCGCCTGCGGTCTCGATTCCCAGCGAAAGGGGTGCAACGTCCACTAGAAGAACGTCCTGGATCTTGCCGCTCTGGTCACCGCTGAGTATGGCTGCTTGGACTGCCGCGCCATAGGCCACCGCCTCGTCCGGATTGATCGATAGATTTAGGCTCTTGCCGCAGAAGAACTGCTGCAGCAAGTTCTGAACCTTGGGAATGCGCGTCGAGCCGCCAACGAGCACAATATCGTGTATCTGCTGCTTGTCCATCTTGGCATCATTCAGGGCCTTCTCCACTGGGGCAAGTGTGCTGCGGAACAAATCGGCGCACAGCTCCTCGAACCTCGCACGGCTCACCTTAGTGTAGAAGTCTTGGCCCTCGAACAGCGCATCCACCTCAATGGTCGCCTCTGTGCTTGATGATAGTGTGCGCTTCGCTCGCTCCGCCGCAGTCCTCAAGCGGCGCAGGGCCCGTGGATTCGATCGCAAATCTTTCTTGTACTTGCGCTTGAACTCCTCCGCCAGATGGGTGACCAATCGGTTGTCGAAGTCTTCGCCTCCCAAATGTGTGTCTCCGGCCGTTGCCCGCACCTCGAACAGCGAGCCCTCGTCGATGGTTAGAATGGAGACATCAAAGGTGCCACCGCCCAAATCGAAGATCAGCACATTACGTTCGCCCTTCAGATTCTTGTCCAGACCGTAGGCCAGTGCCGCCGCCGTCGGCTCGTTGATGATTCTCAGCACGTTGAGGCCGGCTATGTGGCCGGCGTCTTTGGTAGCCTGGCGCTGTGAGTCGTTGAAATAGGCGGGCACTGTGATGACCGCGTCTGTGATTGTCTGGCCCAGGTACGCCTCAGCCGTCTCCTTCATCTTCACCAGTACCATCGAGCTGATCTCCTCGGGTGCAAACCGCTTCTGCTCCCCCTTAAACTCGACGCCAATCTTTGGCTTGCCTCCCTCGCTGACCACCTTGAAGGGCCAGTGCTTGATATCTTCTGCAATCTTCGGATCGTCGTACTTCCGGCCAATCAAACGCTTAGCATCGAATACTGTGTTCTTCGGGTTCATCGCCACTTGGTTCTTGGCAGCGTCGCCAATCAGACGCTCCGAATCTGTGAAAGCCACATAGCTGGGCGTCGTCCTGTTGCCCTGGTCATTTGCAATAATCTCCACTTTGCCATGCTGATAGACACCCACGCAAGAGTATGTGGTGCCCAGATCAATACCAATGGCTGGCATTCTGTTTTTTTCTGTTGTGTGTTCTCTGCTTTATAACGACTTCTTTACGACAAATGTCTCTCTTGTCTTCTCTTCTTGCGTTTATTTCTTCTGTTGCTTCACTTATTCGTTCTTCTTTCCTCTTGCTTGTGAACTTCTTGATAGACTCTCGAATTGTTTAAACTTTATTACTATTTACTTGAATTTTAATTTCACTTTCAATTATTCGCTTTTAAATTTTAGCTTGTTCAGCTAGTCGCTTTGGTTTGTGTGATGTTATCACTTCGCTTGTTTGAATTCAACTATGCTCAAGAGCAAATTTCAGCCGTATTTATACTCGCCGCTCTCTATTCGAAATTTCTCGACGCTCTCTTCTCGAAACGACTCGAACGTCGTGTACATTTGTCGTTTTTGTCATTGTTCGGGAGGGGGAGGAGAGTAGGTAGCCGAATAGTATTCTGTCGATTTTTCTCGAAGGTTTCGTTTAGTTTTATTGAGTGCAAAAAAGAGAGCTGATAACTGATGCTTACTGACCTACCTAATCAAATCTAGAAACTTCCTGATTGCCTCCAAAGGGTGTTGAGACGAAAAGATAGCAATAGCCAAATTAAGTTGGAATCGTGCATTACACACAGTTTTTTTTGTTTTGCTATTAATAAGCATATAATACGAATGGATTGCTAACTTGAGTGGCAATTGTTTAACATCATGTCTGAACATAGTCAGGAACTTGTTTTACTCACGTGAATGTTAATTCCTAAGCTTATCGGCCGAGTTCATTGACCAGTACTCTTTTATTTAAAGATTTGTCGTCGATTGGCCGATTTATTAAATATGACGTACAAAATAAATTGCTTTTTTTTTAGTTTGTATTTTAAAGATCGATGGGTCATTTATGACTACACATTCTTGACTTTTCGTGTTATTTGGCCATAGTGCCTAGTCCGAATACCTCTGCCATTGAATGTATTGTATACTTGTTTTATAAATATCGACGATAATTACATTTTATGCGTTTTATGAATAGCTCGGTTGATTTTTTTGAAGACTTTTATTTTTGACAAAATTAGTAGTTGTTAGTTTATTAGTACTATCGTAAAACAAAAGTGGTGACTTCTTCATCTTGCCCACAGACTTCAGCGAGTGAGTATATTCGTATTAAAATTTAACAAGACGAAATTTCCGCATACATACATGTCTGTTGGCAAATTCGGCATGGAAAATGCTGCAAGCTGTAAGCACTCTATTAGATCACATTCTTCTGAGAACGGAAAAAAATTATATTGTTTCGAATAACTTATTCTTTCCATTTTTTTAAATTTGTTTTTTATTTTTTTTTATTTTACTCACGAAATATGAGAGATAAATTTTATTAGGAAACAATAAAGTTTTAACTCACAGCAAATATGCTTTCACCCTAATAATTCTCTAATAAAATATTAATCTAACAAATATATTGTATGCCTTATTTCTTTTTGTTTCGCAGAAGAAATTTCTCGAATCAGAAAGCATCCAAATGAATTCATGCGGTACATGGGTTAACATAAATGGAATGGTTACACTCAGCTCTCGTCTTTTCACTCAACAGAAATAAACGAAACCTTCGAGAAAAATCGACACAATACTATTCGGCTACCTACTCTCCCTCTCTCACTCGCTGGCAAATACGTCAAAAAATGTACACGACGTTCGTGTTGTTTCGAGAAGAGAGCGTCGAGAAATTTCGAATAGAGAGCGGCGAGTATAAATACGGCTGAAATTTGCTCTTGAGCATAGTTGAATTCAAACAAGCGAAGTGATAACATCACACAAAACAAAGCGACTAGCTGAACAAGCTAAAATTTAAAAGCGAATAATTGAAAGTGAAATTAAAATTCAAGTAAATAGTAATAAAGTTTAAACAATTCGAGAGTCTATCAAGAAGTTCACAAGCAAGAGGAAAGAAGAACGAATAAGTGAAGCAACAGAAGAAATAAACGCAAGAAGAGAAGACAAGAGAGACATTTGTCGTAAAGAAGTCGTTATAAAGCAGAGAACACACAACAGAAAAAAACAGAATGCCAGCCATTGGTATTGATCTGGGCACCACATACTCTTGCGTGGGTGTCTATCAGCATGGCAAAGTGGAGATTATTGCAAATGACCAGGGCAACAGGACGACGCCCAGCTATGTGGCTTTCACAGATTCGGAGCGTCTGATTGGCGACGCTGCCAAGAACCAAGTGGCGATGAACCCGAAGAACACAGTATTCGATGCTAAGCGTTTGATTGGCCGGAAGTACGACGATCCGAAGATTGCAGAAGATATCAAGCACTGGCCATTCAAGGTGGTCAGCGAGGGAGGCAAGCCAAAGATTGGCGTCGAGTTTAAGGGGGAGCAGAAGCGGTTTGCACCCGAGGAGATCAGCTCGATGGTACTGGTGAAGATGAAGGAGACGGCTGAGGCGTACCTGGGCCAGACAATCACAGACGCGGTCATCACAGTGCCCGCCTATTTCAACGACTCACAGCGCCAGGCTACCAAAGACGCCGGCCACATAGCCGGCCTCAACGTGCTGAGAATCATCAACGAGCCGACGGCGGCGGCACTGGCCTACGGTCTGGACAAGAATCTGAAGGGCGAACGTAATGTGCTGATCTTCGATTTGGGCGGTGGCACCTTTGATGTCTCCATTCTAACCATCGACGAGGGCTCGCTGTTCGAGGTGCGGGCAACGGCCGGAGACACACATTTGGGAGGCGAAGACTTCGACAACCGATTGGTCACCCATCTGGCGGAGGAGTTCAAGCGCAAGTACAAGAAAGATTTGCGATCGAATCCACGGGCCCTGCGCCGCTTGAGGACTGCGGCGGAGCGAGCGAAGCGCACACTATCATCAAGCACAGAGGCGACCATTGAGGTGGATGCGCTGTTCGAGGGCCAAGACTTCTACACTAAGGTGAGCCGTGCGAGGTTCGAGGAGCTGTGCGCCGATTTGTTCCGCAGCACACTTGCCCCAGTGGAGAAGGCCCTGAATGATGCCAAGATGGACAAGCAGCAGATACACGATATTGTGCTCGTTGGCGGCTCGACGCGCATTCCCAAGGTTCAGAACTTGCTGCAGCAGTTCTTCTGCGGCAAGAGCCTAAATCTATCGATCAATCCGGACGAGGCGGTGGCCTATGGCGCGGCAGTCCAAGCAGCCATACTCAGCGGTGACCAGAGCGGCAAGATCCAGGACGTTCTTCTAGTGGACGTTGCACCCCTTTCGCTGGGAATCGAGACCGCAGGCGGAGTTATGACCAAGTTGATTGAGCGTAACTGCCGCATTCCTTGCAAGCAGACGAAGACGTTCTCTACGTACTCGGACAACCAGCCGGGCGTCTCCATTCAAGTGTACGAGGGCGAGCGAGCGTTGACGAAAGACAACAATGCACTGGGCACGTTCGATTTATCAGGAATTCCACCAGCTCCGCGAGGCGTGCCTCAAATCGAGGTGACGTTCGATCTGGACGCCAACGGTATCTTGAATGTATCTGCCAAAGAGATGAGCACCGGCAAGGCCAAGAACATTACGATCAAGAACGACAAGGGCCGTCTCTCGCAGGCTGAGATCGATCGCATGGTGAACGAGGCCGAGCGGTACGCGGACGAGGATGAGAAGCATCGGCAGCGCATCTCGGCCCGAAACAGTCTAGAGGGCTACGTGTTTGGTGTGAAGCAGGCCGTGGAACAGGCCACTTCCGACAAGCTGAGCGAGAGCGAGAAGTCATCTGTGCTGGAGAGATGCGATGAGATGGTCAAGTGGCTAGACTCGAACACCACAGCCGACAAGGAGGAGTACGAGTACAAACTGAAGGAGCTCACTCAGTACTGCTCTCCCATCATGACCAAGATGCACCAACAGGGACAGCCGCAGGGCAGCACGAACTGTGGCCAGCAGGCGGGCGGCTTTGGTGGTTCCACTGGACCCTCCGTGGAAGAAGTTGACTAGAAGAATTCTCACTTGGCTAACTGCTCAGTATTGTCCTTAGTATAAGGATTTGTTGTGATATCGAATTTGCTAAAATCATAAGTTTGCCAATTGGTTGCTAGAATAAAGTGTAATTTAGTTTTAAATAAGCTCGACTGTTTATTAATCTGGGGTGTGGGAATTGTTTGCAATGGGTTGGAAGATTGGCTTCCTATTCCGACTAATCGGTTTGGTCCAGGTTTTTAGTTGGGAGGCCTGAATGTGGATTTTGAGTCGTTTCTCAGGCAAATGTTCGCTTAATATTTTTTATTTAGCTTTTCTCTCTGAACTCAATTTAAATATACATATATTGCAAGTTGTTTATCGATTATTAGGAGATATACAATTCGATATATATATAAATAATAGAAACTATCGTTCACGATGGCTTGTTGCATGCCTGAGTAGACATACATCTTGTGTAGAATGGGATCGGGTAGGGGTGAGCATATCAAGAACAAACAAGAAACTTACGACTTAGATATTTTAAGAAATTTACAATTTGTGAAAAAAAAAAAAATAAAAAATTAAATTACACAATTAAATTAAGTTTAGGAAGAGAAGGAAAAATTAAAAATATAAAAGTAACAATAATAAAATAATATTTTTTTTTGCATACTATAAATATAGAATTAGTTCATGTAAATTACTTACAACGAGTTTAGTGTAGCATTAAACATAGGCAGGACAGAAGAAGATGTTGTTTCATATAGTATATGTATATTGCAAAAATTTTTGAATATTGATTGACTTGAATTTAGAAAAAAGAATACAATAAAATTTAAAACTATACATGAACAACAATCACGATGATGCATATAATCAGTATCGGGTATGCATATAAGTGTGTGTGTTTCTGTTAGATGCTGTGGGCTGAGTGTGTTTTATGAATCTCATAAGTTTTGCAAGAATGATAATAATTTCGTTTCGTAGTTCTTATTCGATTCCAAATTGCGCAACGAGTGCCTTTCCTCGGGAAACAAATGCAACGCATAAGGCTTATTGGCCTTGTTCAAAGCGCTGATCAATCGTGAGGTATGATTAAAGTGCACATTCTCATCAATCAGACCATGAATGAGCAGCAATCGATTATCCCTAAAGAATGTAAAGAAAGTATATATAAGTATGGTTATTAAATTAAAATATTCTCGTAATTCTAATCTCTCACTCATCGGGAAACGCATGTATATAGCTCAGCACTGAGCCAGCCGTATATCCCGCCTCATTGGACTTGGGCAAATCCATATAACGTTCCGTATAGCCCGTATCATAGTATTCCCAATTCGTCACTGGCGCTCCCGCAATGGCCACCTTGAATATCTCCGGATACTGCACCAAACCCATCAAGCTCAAATAACCACCTGCAAGCATAACAGTATATAGTCTTCTGTAATATGCCATTCACATGGCGCAAGCTCAAGATCTACCATAGGACCAGCCATGGATGGCAACACGTTCCATATCGATATAGCCCAATTGATCGGAAAGTATGTTCAGTGCATCCACCTGGTCCGTCAACTCCACTTGGCCCATCCGTCCACGTATATGACTCTCGAAACGTATGCCACGATGCCTAGAGCCACGCGAATCAATACAGATCACACAATAGCCTTGGGCAGCCAGCATGTGCATGCGTAATTGATGTTTGCCCTGATTGATTTGAATAATAAAATTATAAATGATGTATATGATTTGATGATTAACTTTAAAACTTACCTTAAATGTATTATTTACGGTCTGAACCTCCGGTCCGCCGTAAACATTAAGCACCGTTGGATATTTAACACCCAGCTGAAAATTGTGTGGCTTAAAGACCATGGCATAGACTATATCACCCGATGGCAGTTGCGGTTGAAAGATTTGTGGGCAATATTGTGGTTCCGGCTTGCCGCCCTCATGCAAATACCCAACCAATGAGATCTGTATGCCATTGACTCCTCCATTCTGACAGGTTTGCGTTAGACGCATTACTTTACAGCTGGGCAAGCGTTGGATATTACAATAGACGAGAAGCATCAGCTGGCATTCCTGTTGATAGAAACATGATATCAAACAATCATCAATCAATTCGATGATGTGCAGCTGGTACTTACATCATCGAACTCCACTAAATACGAATAGCCTGGTTCGGTTAGAAGCCGTATATGCTCTGGTCTTTGCAAGCTAACTACATAAAGATGCTTTTCTAACGGGGTATCACGTAATCCCACAAAATAAACCAATTGATTGGCCTTATCCACCCACAGATTTCGTGCCAGGACCTCCCATTCGCCACTGGTTAGCGCCACCTTGTTGATTATTCGTGGTTGTAATGCTACCGCTTCCACATAACTTGGGTGCTGAGCAGCTGCTGCGGTCGCAGATGTATCCGTTTGACAGCCATTTACATGGGTCAAGAGCAAGCTGGACGTGACCAGATACAAATGCCTGAAGCCAGTCTCTTCAGAAGCCCACAGATATGTAACGCTCGTTTCGCCCAACTCTAGAAAATATAGCATATCGTGCACGTTGATCCAGCTCTCCGATTGTTCCGTATAGATAACTTGCAACGGCGTTATGGTACGGTTATATGGACTACGCCAGCTGTGATCCCCAATGGAATCTGTAGGCGAAGACACCTGACTGCTATACGATTCACAAAAATTGTCTAGCGGTATTAGCATGACATCCAAGCGTTGCTGTTTACGATTCAGTCCTTGCATCCAAACACTGTCAATGAAAAGTGGAGTTGATTAATACAGAATTTCCGAAATTTTAGGGCAGGTCTTACTAGTTGGCGTCTGGCGTCCATCCTACGCGGACAATATATTCCAGCCAAGGAAATACAGCTGACAAGGAGTAGGGTAAGTCCTTGATGCAAATATCGGTAATGAGCAGCGCTTCGTTGAGCACAAACTGAACGATCTTTAGCTTGGATTTGGCATTAGGTGTGCCGCTGCGCGGGAAACGATATTCATCTACCTCACCCGGCACAGCCGTCGATGAGGGGAACGTGTAAAGTGACACATCCGTTTCATCCACCTCCTCGTAGACAATGCGGTAGATTCCATCATCTGAGTGCGGTTGCCACCAATAGCCCTGATAACGACTAAACTCCTCCTGCATCACATACGATGGTACACCTGCACTCAATGCATCTTCTGCAAACGTATGGCGCCCGTTTCGTGTGTACGTTAAACGTTTCTCGTGGCCGCTCAATGTGTGCGTTACCCAGATATCACAGTCGCTGACATGAGCAATAAGATCGGAATTCTGTGGACAAATTTGTGGATCCAAAGCAGTCCAATCGGGGCTTGTGCGTAGCTGTGTGGGAAACAGCAGACCAGGCTATTAAAGAAACACAATTAGTTAATATCAGAACTGCATTGCCTCCATATCGAAATCTCACATTGTAGCCCGTGTCAAGACACTGATAAAGATCATTTAAGCAGGGAAATACCAGTTTGCCGCTTGGTTTGTGTAGTTCGTATGAGGTAATACCCCATGTGGACAAACGTTTACGCTCCTGGAGCAACTGAAATTCCCTGGCACAGGGATACGCGCCGCCATTAGTGCCGATGCCACTGCCCACTTGACTGCTGGGTATGGGTTGCTGGAGCAGTGACTGCCATACCAGTCTATTAATCAAAGAAAATCATAATATTATTCATTCAGATGTCTGGTATGTATCCATTTTTACCTGGGCTTTGGTGGTGTACCAAAATGAAAAGATGGCAGGTTTATCGAAGGTGATGCTGAACCGCTTGGACTGCCGACGGTGGCCGTATCAATGTCACCGCTTCCAGACTGCAGTAATTGCTGTTGCTCATCATGTTGCCGCAGATTGATGTCGGTGAAGAGTAGCGTTGTCTCCCAGCTGTGCGGCGGTGTACTAAGAAAATAGCAGCGTACACGACCATCGGATAGATGGCGGAACTGCACGTTTGTAGGCACCATCGTAGACAAATTGGACAGGTCTTTGCGTATGTTTTGAACAACGCATCTGTTCTCCGCCCATGTTTTACATGGTGTAGGCGCAGATATATGTCTGTCGTTATCGACAGCATCATCCTCGTCTTCCTCCTCGTCGTTGTCGTCACAGTCCTCATCATTGGCGCCTAGACCATGCGGCGGTGTGCCGCTGGTAGGTGAGCTCAAGTGATTTGTGATGGCCGATGCTGCGGCCGCTACCACCTCCGTGGTAGTGGCTGTCGCCGCTGCCGCTGCAGCCATTATGGGCGATGTTAGGGAATTGTATGCGCTGCCTATTGAGGAGTAAAATGCATTAGCTGTGGTACCCAGCGAGCCCATGCTCGTAAGACTAGCTATCGAACCGGCACCAATGCCACCCACACCCATGCTCATGCCAATGCCAGAGTGCGTTGAGCTGGGCGTGCTGGCTACGCTGTGACTGCGTTCCATGGCACTGTTAGTGCTACTGCTGCCGGCAATGCTTACAGCCGTTGATACACGTGAGGTGAACCCATCGAACAGATTTACAAACGA
>JABVZY010000307.1:5331878-5359053 GCA_020883555.1 Drosophila nannoptera
CGGTACCGCACCTGGTAGTGGTGCTGCTGTCATATCCTCTGACTTGTTGCGCTATGAGCTTGCACTCGCATTACAGTCGCTCCAACAGCAACCACTGCCAACTGTGGAAAATATGGATGTGGAAACGTCAGCATCGGCTATCAGTGAATCGGCTGCTGTCGATGAACCAGAAGATGATGACGATGACGCTGTTGCTGGGGATGATAGTGACGTATTACCCCGATGCTATCGCCGGCATCGCTTCACCGAGCAACTGCGCACTATGGCCGCCATGGGCTTCATAAACCATACACAAAATGTCAACTACTTAACACTTGCTGATGGCAATGTAGAGCATGCCATCAATTTGCTAATGTTGGGCATGAACTGAAATGGTGCACCTAGTACTCACGAAGTACTTGTATTTATTCTGCTGCTGCGGCTACTGGCACTACCAGCTGTCGCCAAATAAATATATGGAAATATATATACACATATATAAATGTCCCTATATACACTTAAGCGATTTAGCATTATGTTTTATAGCGGCGAATACCAGCCTGCGCAATGACTAAAAATTGAAAGAATAATCAGCATTAGAATATGGAGCGCTTCTATAATATCCGCATCTTCAGCAGCTTGGAATGCCGGGCAGCTGATATATCAAATCAATTGAATTGAACTACTTAATTAAATAATCTAATGCTTTATCCTTATTGTTATTGAATTTCAAGAGTGCCGCCGAGATTTTTGTTTCTTCAAATCCGAGATCCATTAGCTCGCCCAGTGGAATGAGGTGTTCGATAATCTACAAGACAAGTTAAATTGGTGACTAATTCAAGTACATGCGCTTAGCGTTGTACACACTGACCTTCTTATCATCGATGCCGCACAGGCTGACCACTTTGGCGACACGTTCCAGTGGAAAGCCCATGGTGCTAATGCGTTGCGCTAGTTTCTGTGCTGGCACAGCCAGCTCATGGAATATATTCGCATTGCTTGTCTGGTTGTTTGAGAAATTTTTCTGTATTGTGGTTGAACTTAATGCCTGTTGATCGTTCTCATTGTGGCTGTGCAGGCGGGTGCGACGTTTCTCCGCTTCTTCCAGTTCCGTTTTCAGTTCTCGTAATATATCAGGCACACTTCTGGACTTGAAATCTACATCCTGTGGATCCACTGGCAGCATGCTAATATTAGTAGTTGATGGTAAAGGCGCTGGCGATAATTGTTTCGGCGTTCCTGAACCATTAATGCAGCCGTGCTGCATGTAATTGCCATTTGAGTACCTTGGCTGCTGATGCTGCTGCTGTTGGCTGGATAGCTGCGGATAGTATTGCTGACCGTAGACCATTTGTGGATATACGACTTGCTGGTGCTGTGGATGTTGCTGTGTTGGCGTGTTGTACGAAGGCATTGCGTACATGGCTGGAATGTGTTGGGCATCTTCACAATGCACTTGAAAATTGACGCTGTCTAGCGTTGCTTTGGTTTCGGCCAGCGTTGTGACGGCCAGCTCCAGCTGCGGTTCATACTGCTTCTGCAGTTCTTTCTCATCCGGCTCTAATTGCTGTTCCACTTCCTTTGACGTTACCTGGGGCGTTTGCGTCAATTGAGTCTGATGCAGCACCTGCGCCAATATATCCAGATCGTTAATTGTCTTCATCTCAATATTGTCGAATGGAGTCGAGTTCATATTATACTCAAAATCTGCATAGTTTAGTGAACTGTTCCGTGTATGGTGTGCAACGACGGGAGGAGTTGCGGCAGACCCGGTGACAATGGTGGGTTGCAGTATATTATGGAAATTGCACGAGTTTATTGACTTTGGTTCCGGGTTTTCACGTGACTCAGCGGCGCTAATTGACGTCGACGTTGTCGTCGTCGTTGTCGATATAGTCGTCTCTGGTGTGGTTGCCTCAGCTTCTGTAACTTTTAACGATGTTGCTGCCGAGTCCACAGCTAACTTTTCGTCATCATCGCTATCCGAGGATAACTCAGCTGCACTGGGGTACTCAACTGCGCCGAGAATTTCCTTTTGTTTTTCTTCAAAAGCACGCTGTCGCTCTTGTTTGCGTTGCTCCTGACGGGTTTGTCGTGCCTGGTGCTGCTGTTGACGCATACGGCGCCACTGCTGACACTTTCCAAGAACACTACGCTCCAGTTGGTAGTCATATTGAAATGCCTGCTCCTCCACATAATAGTTTGGTCTGTATTGTGCCAAACGATTTGCAATTGTTTGGGGCAGTTGGTAGACTGGTGGTGGTGGTTTATAGCGATCAACTATTTTAACGGGGACATCTTCCATATTATATGTCTAGCACTAGACATAGGCGAACATACGACGAATTTAATCAATGGTTAATTATACCAACACACTTTTTTTGACTATGTTGTTTTTTTCCTCGCAGTTTTCTTTTGTTTTTGCAAACCGATGATTTGCGAAGACCAATCGATAGGCCATTCTTTGTTGAGTCATATGATCCATCAAAAGGATGTGTACACACTGGCCGTATACTTATGAACCGATAAGTAAATAAAACCAACGATTTGTGGCCAAATAATGGCAAACGCATGGCATTTCGTGTAATAAGTGGACGCTTGTGAAAGGATGTTTGAAATAAATGTGAATTGAATTTTACTTCTTCGCCATCAACATGGATTACTTAAACCAGAATAGTCAGCTATTGATGCAGGAAATAAGAACTCTGTTAGCTTCTAAGGCGGATCAGAACACTTCAAATGCCTTGGAACTAAATTTGGAAATGCAACGCCGCTTGGAACAGGTGCGCAGTCGTATTTTGGAGCTGTTGGAGATAGTACGTGCTCGTTACAAACGCAACGAGGAGACTCTCATACGCCGGCAAAAGCCACGCTCATATAACACCTCAGTGATAGGCGAAAATGTAAGCAAGAGTGGAGCTGTCCTGTGGGGCGGGACCTTTCGTTTCAAAGGAAATCTATATTTTCGCGATGTGGACGGACGCAGCTGTCCGAACAATGAGGATTATGAGAGGCGTTGCCACACTGAAATGTTTCCCACTGATTTTGATTTGCGCTCAAAGCACGTGTGGACTGTGTTGGATAAAAAAAATGTGGTCATGGGCATTAAGCAACAGGTGAGTGAGATTAGGCACATGTTAAGCTGATACCTACTTAATAGCCATTTGCCGATAGCTGCTGGATCATGTTGCCGACCAGGCGTCCAGCTCACGGAAACGCAAGAAAATCAATCTACATGTTCAGTCCGTGGCCAGATTGTTATCTGTGGTCGACAGCAGCTTCAGCATTGACTGGAATCAGATTAGTACATTGGACCTGGACTATCGACACTCTTCTTACAGCTGTGAGGCCATGTGGCTGGTGTATTTGCAGCCACAGCTGAAACGTGGCGATTGGACGGCAAATGAGGATAACAAATTGTTGGTCGCTGCTAAAGCCAATAACCTGCAAAACTGGCAAGCCATTGCGGCCGCAGTGAATCAACGCTCAGACTATCAATGCTTTGTACGCATGCAAACAACTCTACGTTTTCGTCTGGAGCCAACAAGCACCAATCGATGGGGCCATGAGGAGAATGAGCGGTTGCGAGCCATTGTTTTGCGTAACACTGTGAATGGGGTGACCAACTGGTCACAGGTGGTAGAAAATTTTCCTGGCAAATCGCGGTCTACATTGATTGGGCGCTATATGTATGTGCTTCACCCTAACATCAGTCATGGTATTTCATTCAAAAACATACCAATGCTTCTTTGAATTGTTATACGTAAATTATTCTTTTCAGAGCCTTTTACACCAAAGGAAGATCTTATGCTGTTTGCTGCCGTTGAGGAGTACAATGGGAAATTTAATTGCTTCCCGCGCACCCTGTTTCCGAATCGTTCCTTGGCGCAGCTACGCACACGATATAATAATGTTTTAGCACAGCGCAATAAGACCGATCCCTGGTCCATTGAAGATGACACAAAGTTGATGGAGTTTGTTCTCAAGCACGGTACTTCGGAGTGGGTGAAGTGTGCCAATTATTTGGGAAATCATACACGCACCAGCTGTCGCACACGGTTTCTGGTAATCAAGCGTTATTTCGAACAGCATCCGCAGGCAACAGTGAAGGATTTACCACGTCGAAGAGTAACCAAAAATGCCCAAGTAACAGCAGAGAATTGGACTCAACGCTTGCAGGAATGGCAAGCGGATCCAGACTCATTACGTATTAATTCCAATCGGAAGGCAAGATCAAAGATATCTGTAGAAACAGCTTTAAATGGAAATCGCTTGAAGCCCTTGCGTGGTATCCAATCGCAAATCTATGAGTACTTTAAATACTCTTATAATCTAAATTTGCGTTTGCAGACTCCACCAATGCCGCTGCCACGGAACGAACGCAACCTATATCTGGTTGCCAATGCATTGAGGTACAGCCCACCAGCAAATGGAGCACCGCTGGTGCAGAGCGTCGCTCTAAGCAAGCAGCTAAATAGTTTTCATACCAAATTTTTGCGTAAATTACCTGCGCGGCAAAGTACTGATTCAACTGCCTCGTCGCTGCTGCTGCCACCCAATTGGTCCACCATGATGGGATTTCGTGCTCTTTGCATCTTGTCTGTGCAATGTCAGAACCAGGCCAAAGATAAGGCCGAAATCAAAAAGGATCTAAACTATGACGAAACTCATCCGGCAGTTGGACTGTTTCGCCAACGTTTTAGAACCCTTTTTTATTCCACATCACTTCTGAGTAGATTGGAGACATCTTCCTTTCAACATCTGCCAGCAGCATTGAAAGCCTGTCCGCGCCCAAGTATACGTCTTTCTTCGCCACTAGCTCAGGAACCTTCTACATCCTCACAGCATCAACAACACAAAATAGACCCAGTCGGAGACTCAAATGTCTTTACCGCTTAAGCGGTTGCTCGCCTACAAATCGAAGAATTGGAAGCTATAAATCCGAAATTAAGGATGAGACGAATTTTAAGCAGGAAAACTCATATGAATAGAGAACAACATTTTTGTTAAATAGCTTTTATAACTTAAATCGTTTGTAGGTGTGTAAATATTTAATAAGAATAATAACTAACAATATATTGTATTCCCAACAAAATCGATTATCTTGTGTGGGAGGACCACTTATAATTTAACATATAAGTTTTTATAAATTATAGGTTCTTTAGGTACTTATTACGTTTATAGCAGTAAAAGCAATTTCTAATCGATCACGCTATTTAGCAGCATTATAAATATATACGCGTGAGTGGGATTTTTTTTTATTGAAAGTTGCTGAAGTCCGTTTTCAGTTTAATTGTCGGCTTCTGCGGCTTGGCCAGCAAACCGTTGCGTTGCGCCTCACTGGCCTTCTGGGCGAGATTAATTGACTGCTGTTGGTTACGAATGGCGGCCTCCAGCTTTTGACGTAGTTCCGGCTTTTGGCACATCAACGCCTTAAACTCCTGCGGATATTTGGGTCCGATTTTCAGCAACCAATTGAGAGATTGTTCGTGCAGTTGGCGCTGGTATTTCGGCAAGGTGCGCAATTTATTCGGTTCGGCCAGATAACCGATGAGCACCGGCACCAAAAGTGTTAGCATTTGAATGTCTGCGAAATGTGTGAAAAATATTAATGTTAAAAGTGAGAGCAAAAGAAAATAACAAAAGGACATTTGACGATGCGTTTACTCAGCGTGAAAACACTGATGTGTGAATGAATTCTTGTGTCTGTTATCGATAACGATAGCAACAACCAACAATCGCATGCAGTGTGTAACGACATTTAAAGCGTAATTATGCAAATTTGCAGCTACAGCTAATTACTATAACGCTTGAACATTATATATGTATATTATATTTTCAATTGATATTGATGTGCGTTAACATTGACAGTGCAAACAAGAAATGGTTAATGAGCGCATCTATTTACCTTGTAGCAAGTTTCCTAACGGTTTATATAGAAATATAAATATTTTTTTTGATGCGTGAGTTATGAGTGAAGCAATTAAAGGAGAAGAGACGTAGAGAAAAAGAGAGGACAATGTAATAAAAAACAAACGGTACTATTTGAAGACGCTCACAAACTGACCGCCGAGTTGGCAGTCTTATGCAATATTTGAGAGTGGACTGCAAAGGGGTAAAAGTGCGCACTATTTGCGCTCTTTTACAGGTCTGTCCCGAATATTGGACACATTTACAAAATAAGTCTCAAAGTTATCTATGATATCAACCTATCAACTGATGGACAATTATCAGTTACTATACACTTATAAACGTATTCTGACAAGTTTTTTTCTAGAATCCTAGTTAATAAAGGTTTATTCAATTTAAGTTATTTTTTTATGTTATCTCACTTTAATATTTGTATTCCCTAACTACTATTAAAATTCCAAAATCTATTTCATCATCTACATTTATTCGGAACAGACCCGGATGTTAGCTAATTATGCTACTTACGATGTTGGGGTTCTGCGAGATCTATCAGCTGCTCCACAGTTACAATGCTCTCCAGGGTCACTTGAAGCTCCAGTTCACTGGCTGGCGTCTTACTCGATTCGGCGTACAGGGATTCAATAATCCGTGGTGCAAGAGCATGAATATAGGGTGTGGCCGTCTTTATGTCTGCCTTTGTGAATATGGAGCGCGTCGTTTCGATGCACTTCAATTTCACTGACAGATGCTCCGATTGCAGACATTGCCGAAAATGATTGATGCACGGATATTGCAGCGAGGGCGTGGCCACCACAGAGGCGGGTGTGTGAAGTATAAATACAGAAATAGCCAGCAACATGGTAACTTCATCCACCTTACGTTCCTCATTATCGCCCGCCGTTTTGGTCATATCAATAATGGTGGCCAGCGCACTTTGCAGCAACTGTTGCCAATCCTCCTGAATGCTAGGCTTTTGGGCCCAACGATGCACACACACAGAACGTAGACAATGGAGGGCTGCTTGGACGGCACAGGTATTGGCCAGAATGCTGCTATCGATAGCCGACTTGTTGGCTATCTCGCGCATAATGCTCGTGGTCATGTAGAGTATGGTGGGCAAAATGGTCAATGCGCCGCTGGGTGTGCATAGCTCCAACAGCTGCTCCACGCACTCCAAACCGATAGCTACCAGGCGACCATTTTCATCTCCCAGCACCGAGAAGAATGAGGCATTGTTCTTGACATAGGCGTAATCCATCTGCAAATTGGACTGCTTGCTGGGGTTGAGGCTTGGTATTTGGCGTACAAAGAGGCACAGGCAAACCTCAAGCACGGCGTACACATGCGAGCTGCCCGGCTGCATAATGCTGCCCTCGCCCAACTCCACGTTCTCGCACTCATTCTGGTTCTCATTGGCATTATCCGCGGTCTGCTCCTCCTGAGCATCACGTCTACGCTGAAGATCCTCGCGTGCCGCTTGGATAGTTTGCTTCAAGATCTCCACACACAGAAGCTGAACGAGTAGCTCGTCGCGTGTTAGAATCTGGCGATGCAGCACATGGCATAGTTCAATGGTCAATGCGCGATCCTTGATTAGCTGGCGTCGAGCCCAATCGGAGTCGAAAATGCTGTGCAGTGCACGCAGACAGCTGATAATGTTCCGCGGCTTATCCGAACTTCGCATACTGCACAGTGCTTCCATGCAGATGCCGAAAATCATATGGAAGCGATCTGCTGAAAGGGAGCCATGCGTGATGTGGTTATTATTTGACTCTGGCTCGGCTGAGCTGGCCTCCGACTGTGTTTGTGTATCCTGATCCCGGGCAAAGCCTTCGTCACGAAGCCAGAGAGCAGAGGCATATAGTATGGGCGGCCAGCTGGTCATGTAATGCGGCTTGGAGGAGTTGATTGTGTCTGTGGTATAGAAGGAGCCGCCATCTCGAGGTAATTGAGATTGGAATTCGACGGGAAGCAGCAGTAGGGCATGATCCTTCATGGCGGCCAGCCAGTTATTGGACAAATTATGCAGTTCTGGCTGCACCAATCCCAGCAAGCTCTCTCCACGGTTATCTGATTCCAATTCCAGCCCAGTGACCAATTCGGTTGTAGCACCTGCCGGTGACATAGTTAGAAGCGATGCGGGCGCCTTGCCATTACCCAACATGGCCACAATATAAACTTCCGCCCAGGCCTTAAGAATACTCAGCTTCTCCAGCGTGGCCATTGATTCGTTATAGAGCTGCGTGCTGTTTGTCTTCGTATACAATTTGCTTAGCGAGCTAACTAGCAGCTGATGGACACGTCGCAAATCACTGATGTCCCGAGCAACACCTGATCCAATCCATGCGGAGCACACCTCACACGCTGCCGCCGTCACATGGGAGGGCGTATCTGGGGCAAAGGCCGGCCTCAGGGCAGCGCCGACTTGCGCCTGATACTGCTCCAATAGCAAGTGGCCCGGGAATTCTGGCTCCGGCACATTGGCAAACCGATCTATGATCTCTTGCAGCGTTCGCAAGCCCTCCAGCCGCAACTGATCCGAATCCGACGTGGCGGCCATGAAAGACATACGTATCAATTCGGCCAGATGCAGTATAAGATAGTCTCCGCTGCGTGATTTGACCAGCTGCTGTTCCTTGGCCTGTAGCAGATCAAAATGCAGCGCATTGGCCGCCTCGCAGCTGGCGATTATGCGACGCACACATTGGGCGGCAAAGACTCGGGTAGGCCATCGCGGCTGTACAGCCGGATGCGATGAAGTATTTTCTTCGGCGCGGTATTCGGTAACATCGTCAGCGTACTCCTCCTCCTCGTCATCATCGTCGTCGGTTTGCTGTGTCTCGCCAGTGGCGGATTTGGTTCCGGCCTCCGCTGAGCCAGACAGTGTGTTTGCCTCTTCGCCGGAGCAGCCGCTTTCTACGGCCACGGTTAGTACCTTCTTGCAGAGACTGAGCCAAGTGCTCAGATTATCGGCAGCGAGCATTTGGAGCATTGAAGTCAATGTGTCATGTATATTCTTAAGCATCTCCGCATCCGTTTCAGTGTCCAACATAGAGAAAAGCAATCCGGGCAGGCCATATTCCGTAATCACCAAATCCGGGCACTGTTCCGGCGTAATGGTCAGCGCCAATTCGCATACCTCACGCGCCTCACGATGCGCTAGCTGGCGCAGACAGGCAACAGCTGCTTTCCGTAATATGAAATAATTGCTGCCCAGCATCTTGACCAGCGTCGGAACGAGAGTGTCCAGCTGCAGCGACTTGCAGGCGAACAGATGTAGCTGCTGCAGACAACCAATGGCTTCGGCTTGCACCAAGGGATCAGCGTGCGATTGCAGTAAGGCCGCTGCGCACAGGAAGGAACTACGCATTGCCACAACGGCCGCATTATTGCCCTGCAGTTCGGGTCCAACGGTGGTGATCAATGCATTCACAACACGACCCACGCACTGATGGACATCCACATGAGCATGCGGCACGCTCAGCAGCAGCTTTAGCGAGAGTGTTAATGTGGCCTCCACATAGCCGCGGAACATGGGACCGCCGGAATCAGCAATCTGTGCCAGCGCATACAGAGACCAAACCTGTACCACAGGCGAGGCACTATCCTGGCCCAAGGCCAGCAATATGGACACACTGGTGCTCAGATGCTGTGAGCTGCCCATGCCACCCACATAGCGATGCAGGCAGCCGAGGGCATGCGAGTGTCCGGTCCGCGTAACTACATCCCGCGCCGACTTCAGCTTGTCAAAGCTATTCTGGGCCAACTCGGCGGTGAAATGCGAATCACCAACAACTTGAGCCAGGCGGCCAAGCGCTTCACCGGCCGCACATCTTATGGTGGAATTGGCGCTGGTCAACGAGGCGACAATTAGACTCGTGGCACTCTTCTTAACATCCTCCTGACCCAGGCTGGTCTTGCTGTCTGTTAGCTGTTTGAGGGCGTAGAGTAGAGCCGTGAATATATTCATCTGGACAGCCTCCTGACGGTTGCTCTTCGCCTGCTTGATACACTCGGCGAAATGATCGAGCATTTGCAGGCGATGTTTGTTTGCCACCTTCGGGAATATTGTTCCATACAGGGTGACAGCCATATCAATAACGGCCACGCCCAGCGGCAGAGGACCTGGGCATTGCTGTGCCTTGTTAATCAATTGTATGTTGTTATTGTTGGTATTGCTTGTGGGGCTCGATGTCGAACTGCCATTGCCGCTGTGTTGAACGGACCAGTTCGGACGATACAGACAGCATGGATCGTGCTCCAGGGCACCAGAGCCCGCGGCGCTATTCGGCTGCAGCTGTGCATTGAACAAAGACAAAATGAAAGTTCAATTAGTAAATGATGTAGGTAAAGATAAGATACTAAAGAGTAAGCTAATCCAAAAGGCCAATGACTGGCAAAATGAACGAGAAATCAACCGGGATAACTGAATCAACTTTAAATGTGGCTCTCGCGTGCTTTTGATTGTTCATGCAAACCAAAATCAATAACGAAACATCTTAGCTTGGGTCCACGCACAACGGACAACACTTACATGCTCGCCATCGACTTTGCGATTGGGCTCCATCTGCGGTTGGTTAAACGATTTGAATCGTTACCAACCAATGCATTGTCAGATTGATGGGGAATCGTTTTTAGAGGTAGAAGATATAGATAGCATCGGTTATACACTTACACAGCTAATGACAACCTTTGACGGATTGACTTCGATATATGTTCGGAACATACCTGATCTTCGATAGTGCGATGATTGGCCTCCTGCAGCCATGTGCCCAATATGATGGAATCGTCGCCATGACACAGAGTACGCAGTAGAGAGTTCGTCGTATTGGCTGCATTATCCGACAGAGTGAACTCGGAGACGAGCATGCGCAACAGATGCGTATAGGATGCCTCCAAAGCTGTGGGTGGCAGCAGCGTAAGAGTTTCAAAGAGCCGCAAGCGTACCATTGCCGCCGGCGCCTTCAGCTGCGTACCATAGCTCTTCAGGACGCTGGCCAAACTGAAAGAGTAATAGAAGAATAAAACTCGAGACTAATCCACGTTGAATCGCTTGACTCACTTGACCAGCATGGCAAGCGCACTCTCGATGGGCGTGAGCAGGCGCCGCGTGATATCTTCATTGACCAGATCTGGGCAATTGAGCAGAAAGCTGTGCATGACCGATAGAGCTCCAGCGCGTCCTTCGAGCGTCACCTGCCAGGTGAATGCATCGCCGCGTGCTTTCTCCGATTCGAGTTCTTTGTTGGAGCGCGGAAAGGAGTTGCGCCAAAGCAGCAGCATACGCGGCAACAGACCCTTCACCACCGGTGATCCAAGCGTCATAATGGCGCCAATCAGCAACCAGCCGGCCTGGGTGCGATGCAGCGACATGCGGCTATTCTGGGAAGCGGAGCGCAGCAGCTCCTCGGCACAATTGAACACCACCTTGCCCTTGGTGTGCGGAATGCCCAAGGGGGAGTGGCGTGCGCTACCCAAAATGGCCGCCAAGGCGCAGCTATAGCCCGCAATGGCTTCTGGCGAGGAACGCATTTGTTCAATTGCCTCAATGAAGCGATCGATAAGCGGTGTTATCTGACTGGGCACCGCAATGCAGCAGCTGCGCAAGCACCAGGCGGCGGCCAGACGCGCCGCAGCACATGGATGCACCAGCACAGCGCAGGTGGCATCGATGGCATTGAGAGATGGATCAGTCAGCAGACTTTGAGCCGTTGTGCCGAGTCCAATAAACAGAGAGCTAAGCTCCTGTAGGGCACACACCAACAAATGTTGACTGAAGAGTGTCTCCTGATTTGAATCCTTTGCATTCTCAGGATTGAAGTCAATTGAATTCATCTGCTTGGCCACCAGATGGATGAGCTCCTTGCAGGCGGCGCTTTGCGCCTTCTCACCCAGCATCTTGCCAATAGTGGAGCGCAGTATGAAATTGATGCACTTGCGCGAATAGACGGCATCCACATGCGAACATGCTGCCTTCGGATTGGCGACCAGATCCAGCACGTGGGCTAGAAATGTGCTCAGCTGTCGCTCCAGCCAAACGCTGCCCATAAATTGCACAAACACTACATAGGCATGGGTCACTCCAACACGAACTTCACGATTAACGCCAGAGCTGCCCTTGATGATCTCGCCAGTACCTTTAAGGAATGAGGCGCCGCCACGCAAAAATCCAGACATCAGTATGCCCAGAGCTTCGTCCAATGAGACTAGCCGTAAAGCACCACCTTTGGCAGCTTGTAGAGCGACGGCAACCTGCGCCTGCGGGGATTTCTTGTTGCCCGCCGCCTCGGCTAGCTGCTGGGTGTAGGCCAATAGTGTGCCCAGCAATTGGGCAACGGCACAGCGCACCTCATAGTTGCTGCCATCAAAGGCGCGAAAGCACAGCGTGCCTAGGTTCTCCAGTTCGGTCTGATACAAGAACGGTGCGCTGTAAATCATCTTCAGAATGCAGCGAGCGGCAGCAACACGGACTGCCATTACGCGATCCAATAGGCAATGCTTGGCCGCCTTGTAGATGTCCTTGTGTACGTTGGCAATCGCTGTGCCCATGCCAGCGCATACTTTCTCAAGTGTATGCATTATCTCGATGCGGGCCTGTGACTCGGCATTACGTAGCGTGCGAATGAGGATTTGAACGGTATCCTCGTACGTGCGACCCATCATTCGGCCGAGTTTCTCATACATGGACCCTAGCACGCATATTGCAGCTCTGCGAAATGTACATGAAAATTATATGCAAACAACATTGTTTCCCATTTACTTACAGTTTTGTTGGCAAATAGCTGGGCGAATCATCTTTGTTTTTTAGTATATCATTGCACGTGTTGACCGTATCGAACAGCATAAAGGTATCGCCTACTGAGAAGAGCGTGGCCAATGCGCTTGCAATCAGCTTGCGCATTGGCGGACCCGGAGCACCCTGTATGCGCTCCAAGAGCTGCTGCACGAGCTTCTTTTGCCCCGCCTTGATCTCATGCTTGGGCATTTGGGGCAGCGATTTCTCCAGATAACGCAACCATTCGAGTTCGAAAACAGCACGTTTGTGTTCGGGTAGCTGTTTCACTGCCTCCTCATTTAGCGTTAAGCTATGGGCAAGTTCCATGTCGTCGTGTGGTGCTATATTATCCTCAGTCCCTTTTCCGGCTGTGGTGTCGTCACTGTGTATAAATGATCTGCAATGCGAATGGAATTTTTTAAATTAATTAAACTACATACACAAATGTACATATGTATGATTACGAACATATACATATGGCGTGGGAATGATGATAAACAGCCGTTGATCTCATTTCAAGTTCGTTTTTCTGTCGGCAAGAATCTAGCAACTGCGTTGTGACTAACTGTGAGTATTTCAAATTGTTTCCTTCCGAAATGTACATTAACATTAAACGCTTTTTCTTTAAACTATTTTACTAAGTAGTGCTTTATTTAATTTGTGAAAATTACTCACTGTTGTTCAAAATCAGAGTAAATACATTTCTCATCTGTGCTTCCTACGCACTCCATTGCCCACTCAAACATTTCAACATCTGCGCGATCATCTTTCGTTTGGTACTTATCGATAAATTGCAATCTGCTTTTGTCATTGACCTTCGACTCAGTAATGGCTACGTTAGAAGAAAAAAAATCTGCACGGGAGGGTCACACTGTTCGCTTTGGGTGTGCGTTCAATTGAAACTTTTATAAACGATGACTCTTGCTCGACATTATATTATGCAAAATGAAAAAATCATAGAGGGAAGCTGTGCACTGCCACCAATACAATCGCATGCAAAGCTTTATGTATGCACTTACAATGATAAGTGCGCTCTATCGCCTTGGGCGCGATAAAAACTAGTAGTTGACATACATAGCTCATAGCAAATACAAATTTGAAACACACATACAGACACACAAAGTCAAGAGGAGCCAAATAATACATCAAGAGGGTGTCCGCTAAAAACAAAGACAAATAACACCAACCCTTTGTCTTGCTCTGCACAAAATTATGGGCGCACCGGTTGCGGGACAATAGTAATGGCCATAGCCACGGCTGCTGCTGGTACTGCTGCTGTTTGCAACACAATGGGGTTAACGGTTTAAGGACCGCTTTTGTTCGCTTCTGTTGCATATAAAAAATAAAAAGAAAAAATCAAAGCAATTGACGTCGGCAGGCTCGTATTACATAAGACGCCTTGCAACTGTAAGTTGGTTGGGGGGACGTGTGGCTGGCGTAAGTCGAGCGTAAAAGGAAACAAGTAAAACCTGTAAGGTGCAGCAGGAGAATGCAAACACTAAGAAGGAGAACAAAAACCACATAGAACTGCATCACAGACAATTACCAAACTCCCCACACACACTCTCTCTCACACATCCCACCCCAAGCTATCCCGTTTCTTGTCGTCCCCGTACAGGCTGCCGCTGAGTCTGATTTGATGGTTGTTGTTGTTTGAGGTGGTGGGTTTTCATTGTTGTTGTCTGTTGCGGGCAAGTATATTTACCTGCGCGCCTCGTTGATGACTTTGCGCAGAAATTGCGGCGTGCGTGCAAAGTTTAAGTTTTCCATTGTGCAATTTACAACTTTGATTTACAAAAGAAAAACTTTCTTTTGGCCAATTTTATAAGCCAGACTGCCGCCAGCGCTTGCGACTTTCACACAAATCGATAACTTTTTTCCATGCTACAAATTGTTCAATATATAGCTGCTTGTAAGAAAATGCTCTTAACTTCAATTTTCTTTATTTAACAGTCTACGGTACAAATAATTAGTTTCTTATTAGAGACTGTTTAACTGCTTAATAATGGTTACACCATAAACACTGAAAATTATGTTGAGGCAACAGCGCAAAAAACGGCACTTGCAACACGCTCTAAATACAAACAGCAACTGGAAGCGACTAGCAGCAACAGCAGAGAACGGCAAAGTCGTCCGTACTTAACCGTCGCCGTTCAGAGAGGGAGAGATTGAAAGAGAGCTGGGAAATGTTATGCGTATTGGTAAGAACAAGTATGTGACGTCACATGGTTTGTTTTGAATCCCCATGCTTCGTAAATTGTTTGTAAAATCAAATAAGGCGTGCAAATACTCGCTGTTAACATTGCATATTCTATAACGGAATCACTTTTGTGATGTCATAGGCTCAGATTTCATGCGTTGCTACTTGGAGAACAGCTATCTCGCAAGTATTTGCAAAAAAAAAAAAAGAGAGTGGACCTAAAAGAGAAAAAAGAGAGAGACCGCGCGCCCGAGTGCCATTTTTGCTCTTGTGTATGTGGGTGTGCGGTTTAATGATGACGTCGGCACAGCTGTTGAAAGCCGCCAGACGTGCAACAAATTGGCCACTCGTTATCGATAAGACACACTAATTTACAAACAAACATATCGAAGTTGGTGGGCGGTCGCTCCAAACTGTGTCAATGTGTCAAATGCTCGATTTGCAGTGAATACTTTATGAATTGAGAATTTATTATGTATTTGTTAGATAATGGACAAAACAAACTTTAAATCTAGGGCAAAAACTGCATACATGGTATATGGATAAGCGCCTTGGACGTAGCACTATTCGGATTACCCAGATCCTTAAGTATACTCTGTACACGGGACACCACATCGCTCCGCTGTATATCGCCACGGTCCAACATCCGCTGGAACAGTGTGTGCAATTGTCGTGTGGACGAGGCGTTTGATAGTTCGAAAAGCTGCTGCAAGAGTTCCTCCGAATAGCCTTCGTATTTGCTCAAATTAGCCGCCTTAGCATCCCGCTTCAGCAGATCGTATACGAGCAGAAAGTCTACATAGGGCTTGGTAGGCGGAACTCGCTTCTTTCCAGCCGTCGATGTGCTGCTCCAACGATCCATAGCCGACTCAAAATCAAATGCTGCACGTCCATAATTATCATCATATAACCTCAAGAAATTATCTAACGATTCGACATCGTTGGTAAAGTCATCGTGCAGCGCTTCCGTCTGTATGTCGCGGATGAGCGAGAGTGGCAGCTTATCAAAGTCCGAATCGTCGTGGATTTCATCAAACAACGCTTGTCCTTCTAGTGGAGCAGGCGAGGCGCGCCTAACTGCAGGGGGCGCATAGAGCGCCGGCCCGTGAGGCGACGTTGGCGCCGCCGAAGGTTTGGCTGTGGTTGTGGTGCGCTGTGGGGTCTCCCACCAGCTGGGCGGCTGCCACCAACCGCTCGTAGGTCGCCTCGTTGTGCTGCTGATGCTGCTGGGTCTAGCTGTCGTAGTCGGTCTTGAGGAGCTAGAGCTTGAGCTCTCGCCAGCTGATGGTGTTAGCGGTGTACTGCTCGACTCCTGCTGACTGTCTGTGCTGAACGGTGGCTCCACTGTGGTGCTGGACAACGGCTCGTATTGCAACAAGTCGATGTAGTAGGCCAGCGCTTGCATTGATGCTGGAAGATAGCTGTTTAGTAGATTCGCAGGCTGGCCCGGCGAAAGCAGCCCACACAGCAGCAGCAGCCACAGATGTAACCGTATAAAATAACAGCGCATTTTTACGAACTTATTTAATTTTTCGGGCTTAAGTTTGCGTTTTATTTCGAACGATTTGCGCGGCAGGGAGACAGATTGGTAACTGAAAGTTGGCAAACGGCAGCAAGAATCTTCCCGAGACAAGCTGGTTTTTTACAAATTGGATGCTCAGTTAAACTTTGCTTATACCCTCTAATCTGAGCGAAAATCAATAGAGTTTCATTAGTCAAGGTTACTTCGGGAAACCTTTGAATGGTTTCAAATTAGTTATAAAAGCTTTAAATTATCCAAAATGATGTTCCCTTTGGTATTTCTAAAGGTTTTTAACACACTAAAGCTATAGTATAAAAAAATTGAAAATTTTGTTTAGCTCGATTACAATATAGGGTATTTTAAAGGCCTTCATTTCACACTTTCTGTTGTCTTTTATGGTTTGGCAAACTTGTTAAACAGAGGCCAGCGACCGCATTTGTGTTGCGTCAAAATGAGATTTTTTTAATCGTCGTTGTCCTCACGCTTTGTTCTTGGAAAGAGGGAAAGATTTTGGAGTGTGTGCCATAAACCAGTTTGGGCATGGGCGAAGGTAGCTCTTAAATATTCATAAGTCGCAAACATGTAAACCAGAATATATGTATATAATTTTTTGGCAAAACACAACCGAATAAGAAAGAAAAAGCGCATTATACGAAAATGCAGTTTGAGCTGCACTGCTTCGTTAAAGAGCCATTGATAAGTGTCGACGTAAGGGTTATCGATCACGTTAATCGAGAGCGACGTCAGCTGCAGCGGGAAAAGCAGCTGTCGTCTGGCACTTAGAAAGAGAGAGAGAGAGAGAGAGAGAGAGAGTGCGAGGGAGAGAGATTGCAGTGGAGGGAGAGAGCCAGGCAGCACAAACCTGTTGAGCCACACGCCTTGATGATGATGTAGTTGTAGTTCTAGACTGTGTTTTCGCTTTCTCAAGTCAAAACAACAACCTATATTGGGACAAGGTAAACAGGCTAACGGCAGTAAATAAACCGGCGAAAAATAACGGTTAAGCAAACGGGCATCAAATTATTATAACGACCAACTGTATTGGCCAAAGTATTTACGGTTTTAGCACTTATTTGATTAACAATTATTACAATAGATGTTAGCGTGCCGTGGTGTCGCAGTCTCAAATGACAGCGGAGCACCCACACCCACTATCACTAGCATACACACTTTTACATTCACAAGTTGCAGGTCCGAACAAATGCTTGCATTGCATTAATTAATTATCATATAGAAGGTCAAACTTACCGTTTGACTGTATATTAACTATTAAAACACCTAAAACTTCACTCTCACATGTTTAATATTTCTAATTTAAACAAATATATTGCATTTTCACTGAATTTTTACCAGCTAGCAGTGCGCGTTGAAATGCGTTGGTGTATGCGTCAAATCGATAACTGGTCCAACAATCGTTTCTTGTCGAAACGATAGGAAATACGATATATCGTATACGAACAGCTGTCTCTTGTTAGTTATCGATAATGTTTTGATGCACGTGCTGCAATGGTTATTATTGATATATAGACTCTCAAGTGTGCTGCATTAATAAATAAACATGGCACGCAGACCTGAGCATTCGGCACCACCAGAGATTGTAAGCTAATAGATTAAAGAATTCTTTTTTTTTCGTAACATTTATTTGCTTTTAAAGTTTTACAACGATGACGAGGCAAAGAAGTATTCAACAAAGTAAGTAGCTGTCGAATTGTTTATCCCTCAGCCGTTTGTTTATTTGTGTTTCCACTATTAGCACACGTATTATCGAAATCCAAGTCGAGATGGCGGAGCGAGCACTCGAACTGTTAGCTTTACCAGATGACGATGAGCCCCGACTTATTTTGGATATTGGTTGCGGTTCTGGACTCTCCGGCAGCGTGCTCGAAGATGTCGATCACATGTGGATTGGCATAGACATATCAAAATCAATGTTGGATATTGCTGTTGAGCGAGAAGTAACCGGTGATGTTATTTTGGGTGATATGGGTGAGGGCATGCCCTTCAAGCCTGGTACTTTTGATGGCGCAATATCAATTTCGGCGCTGCAATGGCTATGTAATGCCGACAAGTCCTATCACAATCCACACAAGCGGCTGCTGAAGTTCTTTACCACATTATTCTCCTGCCTAACGCGAACGGCTCGAGCAGTTTTCCAGTTTTATCCGGAAAATTCAGATCAAATCGAAATGGTTACATCGCAAGCGATGAAGGCGGGCTTTTATGGCGGTCTGGTGGTCGACTATCCCAACTCGGCCAAGGCAAAGAAATACTATTTGGTGCTAATGACGGGTGGTGCAGCAGAATTACCAAAGGCTTTAGGTAAGCAGCAGAAATGTGCGATGTGAAGGGTATTCCTTAATTACAATTCCTTGTAGGATCTTCGGAGGAGGAGCATCGAATTAATTACATAAAAAAGAGAGATGCTTGTCGCGATGCGCGTGGCAAGGCACCCAAGAAATCACGCGATTGGATTCTGGCCAAAAAGGAACGACGTCGACGACAAGGACTCGAAACGCGGCCAGACACAAAATACACGGCTCGCAAGCGTAGTGGTCGTTTCTGAGAGTTTATAAATTTACATCTTTATGTACAGCTTACGTATTGAATTTACAAAGGTAGGCTTAAATCTATCTGAAAGAGAACTAGCGATCGGTTTACGACTACATCATCGTTACGACTATTTATCAGCTGGTTTTTCAACTGCAGCTGCTTGTTTTGCCAAATTTTCTTTATGACGATCCAACGCTCTAGTCTTGGGCGTATCATATGAACTCTCTGCCACAAATAATAGGTACACAGCTATGCTTGCAAAGAGGAAGGCAAACACAACGAAATCATTTTGGACAGAAATTCTATTGCTCTCTTTTTGTCTTTGAATTCGTTGGTATTTCGCTTGCGCTTCCTGACGTTTGGCAAAGTTACTACCGTAATGACCTCGCGCCCATTCATCAAAATTGTAGATCGGATTTCGGCCTCCAGCATCTGCAACTTTGGTCTTCGTGAAACGTGACTTATAGAACTTAGTCTGTGGATCATCTTCTTCCTCCAAGTCCACATTAACGTTTTGGATATCTTGCGCATATTGGGAACCAGCTGTATGTACTATACCTTTGTCGTAGAGGCGACGTAGTCGATAATTTCCCAGCACTTCATAGGCCTGCGTGATTTCCCGAAATTTCTTAGCGGCACTTTCGCTTCCCTTATTTCGATCCGGATGGTAGAGCATGGAGAGCTTGTAGTAAGCCGCCTTTATTTCATTCTGCGTTGAGCCCTTAGGAATCCCCAAGGATTGGTAGTGGCATAATTGCCACTGATTGTAGGTAGTGTGCAGGCAGCGTGTAAGCTGGCGATACATTAGTTGGCCATGCTGCCACATGGTTATTAACAATGTTATTATAATGTAGTGGTTATTATTTGTTATATCACATTTTTGCCAGCCAAACAAACGCTCAGCTGTTTGCACCTGAACTTGAAAATAGATCTATCGGATTCCGATAGCACCCCAATCAGCTGTTATGAGACCGAATGCAAGGGAATGGCAATTTAAAATTTATTGCGACTAAGAGGTATTTTTTTTTTTTTGGTTTTTCCTTTTGGACGTTATTTATATATAGAACACAGCAGCAGTTGCTTGAAATTTCGAGCATAGCGTGCTTATTTTTCATCTTTGTTAGTGTGTGTATGTGTATCATCGAGAAGTTTCTTTGGGCATTGATTTGAGGCCAAACGGTACAATAAAAGCACAAAACGGACCAAAATCGTGAGTCACTCTCATTACAATTGCAACAATTGAACTGTTAAGAGCTTAAATAAAAGTTTTTCATTTAGAATAATTTTATAATAATGACCACCGACGATACAGTTACTAATAACGCCAACGATGCTATTAGCCACAAAGAAAAAGGTAATGAGGCATTTAAAGCATCAAAATGGGAAGAGGCAGTACAGGAATACACCATGGCTATCAAGCTAGGAGATAAGCACAAGGAGCTGCCTTTGTTTTATAAGAATCGAGCCGCTGCCTACTTAAAGCTAGAGGACTACACGGAGGCTGTCAATGATTGCACAGAGTGCTTGCGCCTTGCACCCAATGATCCTAAAGCGTTGTTCCGTCGTGCGCAGGCGTATGAGGGATTAAACAAAGTCGAAGAGGCATATAAGGATGCAACCACATTATTCAAAGCCGATCCAGGCAACAAAGCTGTTCAGCCCATGTTGGAGAGATTATATCTGATTGTGCAAGAGAAAGTGGCGCTTAATGCTAAAACCTCGACCAAGGTGAAACAGATGATGGAGCTGACGTTTGACATTTCGTCTCCGATTGAGAAGCGACGTTCAGCAGCCAACAATCTGGTAGTGTTGGCCAAGGATTCCACAGGCGCTGAGTTGCTTTATAAGGAGCAGTGTGTGCCGAAGATAGCAACGCTGGCGAAAGTGGAGAAGGATTCGGAAATCTATTTAAATATGGTGCGAGTTGTGGCCTCCCTGTGCGAGAACAGCGTGGAGCGCACAAAGGGCGTGCTTACTGAACTGGGTATACCCTGGTTCATGCGTGTACTTGACCAGAAGCATGAGGATTGCGTAAGTACTGCGCAATTCTGTCTGCAGACCATCATCAATGCGCTATCTGGCTTGAAGAACAAACCAGACGCCAAGCCGAGCAAGGAGCTATGCCAACGGCATAGTCGTGAGATTGATACGTTGCTCACTTGCCTAGTATATAGCATTACGGATCGGACAATATCAGGCAAAGCGCGTGATGCAGTCATAGAACTGCTTACCCGAAATGTTCACTATACGGCATTGGAATGGGCAGAGCGTCTGGTAGAGATTCGCGGATTGTTCCGGCTGCTAGACGTGTGTTCCGAATTGCAGGACTACAAGTACGAAAGTGCTATGGACATCACTGGCTCCTCGAGCACCATTGCTTCGGTATGTCTGGCCCGCATCTATGAGAACATGTACTACGACGAGGCGAAAAAGCGTTTCACGGATCAAATTGATGAGTATATCAAGGATAAGTTGTTGTCCCCTGACATGGAATCGAAGGTGCGCGTCATTGTGGCTATTACAGCGCTGCTCAATGGTCCACTCGACGTGGGCAATCAAATTGTCGCTCGAGATGGTGAGTACTCAATATTATTTATACTCATAGATAGAGATTAAAAATGTTTGATTTCTTTAGGCATCCTGCAAATGATTCTTGCCATGGCCACTACAGATGACGAACTGCAACAGCGCGTGGCCTGTGAGTGCCTGATAGCTGCCTCCTCAAAGAAGGACAAGGCTAAGGCTCTCTGTGAGCAGGGAGTGGATATACTGAAAAGTTTATATCGTTCGAAAAATGATGGCATACGAGTGCGTGCCTTGGTGGGCCTGTGCAAGCTAGGCAGTTATGGCGGACAGGACGCGGCGATACGACCGTTCGGTGATGGCGCAGCATTGAAGCTGGCGGAGGCCTGTCGAAGATTTCTGATCAAACCGGGCAAGGATAAGGATATAAGACGCTGGGCAGCAGATGGCTTGGCCTACCTAACGCTGGATGCAGAGTGCAAAGAGAAGCTTATAGAGGATAATGCATCCATACATGCGCTCATGGATCTGGCACGCGATGGCGATCAGTCGTGCTTGTACGGCGTCGTTACGACCTTTGTGAATCTGTGTAACGCGTACGAGAAACAGGAGCTGGTGCCCGAAATGGTCGAGCTGGCTAAATTCGCCAAGCACCATATACCAGAAGAGCACGAGCTGGATGATATTGATTTTGTGAATAAGCGCATCACCGTACTGTGCAATGAGGGCATCACGACCGCGCTCTGTGCTCTGTCCAAGACCGAGAGCCACAATTCGCAGGAGCTGATCGCTCGAGTACTGAACGCTGTCTGCAGTCTGCAGGAATTGCGTGGTAAAGTTGTTCAGGATGGCGGTGTCAAGGCGCTTCTTCGAATGGCGCTGGAGGGCACAGAGAAGGGCAAACGACATGCTAGCCAAGCGCTGGCACGTATCGGTATCACAATCAATCCGGAGGTTGCATTTAGTGGACAGCGTTCTCTGGATGTCATACGGCCGTTGTTGAATCTACTGCAGCAAGATTGCACAGCCCTGGAGAACTTCGAGGCGCTCATGGCTCTCACCAATTTGGCCAGCATGAATGAGAGCGTGCGACAGCGAATCATCAAAGAGCAGGGCGTCTCCAAGATTGAGTTCTACTTGATGGAGGATCATCTGTATCTGACGCGTGCGGCAGCGCAATGCTTATGCAATCTGGTCATGTCCGAAGATGTGGTGAAAATGTTCGAGGGCGAGAATGATCGTGTCAAATTTCTCGCATTGCTCTGCGAGGATGAGGATGAGGAAACAGCTACAGCCTGTGCCGGCGCCCTGGCCATGCTCACCTCCGTCTCAACGAAATGTTGTGCCAAAATACTGAATATTTCTAGTTGGCTGAACATACTCCACACTCTGATCGCCAATCCTAGTCCGTCTGTCCAACATCGCGGCGTTGTGGTTATACTCAATATGATTAATGCCGGCCCAGAGATTGCCAGGAAACTCTTCGAGACGGACGTCATGGAGCTACTCAGCGGTCTCAGTCAGTTGCCCGGCGAGGATCGTGCCAAGGCCAGGGAGGTGGCCAGTCAATGTCTGGCTGCTGCGGAACGGCATCGCATCATCGAGCGTTCCGATGATGCCGAAATACCAGATGTATTTGCCGAGAGCGCCAAAATCACAGAAATCGAGAACGATGATTAGAAATTAGATTTTATACTCAACACTTTTTCATCAATTGCATCGAGTCCTTAACTTTTATCCTAACGGGATTTTCATTTCATCTAATTTATTTCCGATTCACTTAAAATATAAAATGTGTTTTGTCTTCTGTGTGAATTTATTATAATTTCATTGGTTCTATTAAAATATAACAGATTTGTGCCTTCGATTTACTTAATTTAAATATATATATTTTAAGTTCTCAGAGACTGCTCCAGCTATGCCGTCAGAGGAAATGATCTCCCCAAAAGTTAATTCACTTCTTTTTAATGTCTTTCGACACACTCCGAATTTATTTATTTATTTATTTTGCAGAAATGTCCATTAACAATTATAGCTACACATTTGGAGACATATTTTGGCTGGACATGCTGTAAGTACTATATATTTGCAGTTATTTTTGGCGTGCTGCGTGGGCATCCATTTTGGGTCAGTCAACTTAATATGACGCCCCCTCGCTGCCCTCCCGAGTGCTAGTGCGCGACGCAATTAAGGACTTGTTGCGCATTTCATGCATTGTTAATGGCCGTATGTCTCTCTATAGTCTGCCATGAGATTGTTCAGTTTGAACTGAGAGCCGAGAGTGATTTTCCCACCGCCTGGCTGACTATCTGACAATCTTGGCTTGGTATTCATACCAAACACTTAAACTGACATTAGCCAGCCGACTCGGAAGAAGAAGTTCTAATGCAGAAATAATTGCAGTAGCTGCTGCTGACAGTAGCTGCAGCAGAGCTGACTGCAACGCGGCACGCTCTCGCTCGCACTCTCGGCGCGTTGCTGGTTCTTTTCAAATTGCTCAATTTCAATGAAATATTATTAAATAAATTAATGTAGCGTTAATTCATTTGGCTTTTCAAAAGAAAATAGCTGTAGATCTGCGGCCGGAATGTGGCCTGCTGTGGATGTGCAGCAGCTCACATCCCAAAGTCAATTCCCAATCCGGGCATTAAGTTGTTAGCTCAACTTGGGCTTAACGGCACTTGGCCATTGTCTACACACACACACACACACACACACACACACACACACGAACACACCCGTCTATTTATAGGCCTCTGTGACTTGGCACTTGGCCACACAGCGCCTGTCAACGAGGGACGAGCAGTCGCCAGATTGGCAGACAGGTGACGCATTAACCCAATGTCCCTTTGTCTGGCCCTGTCACAATTGATGGACTTGGAAGTGCTCCTCCAAGCGTGCAGCCGCCATGCAAATGAAAGTGCACCACAAATGGCAACAATAGTAGATTGTCATATGTGGGCTATATGGCAGCCATTTAAGCCAGGCCTAAAGACCTGGTGCAGCTCAATTACAGTGCCCAAGCCCATCCAGGTCTTTGACTGAAACTCGTCCCAACTAAAGCCGATTCACTTCTAGGCCAACTCTGCCCATAGCTAATATAGCTTCCAATTGCTTTACTTCCATTGGAGCGTACTTCCTAGCAGCCCTGGCTGTGGTGTCACTGCACCCAGAGGCATTCGACCATTCGACCATTCTTGCATCCACCTGCCTGGACTGCATTCCATGCTAATCAGCATGTGCCGGGCCGGGGTAATAAAGAGTGAAACCGACAACTGGCGGCTGGTGATATCAGCGGGCAGTTCCATAACGATCTTACATCAATTGAACGCTTCCATTCGATCGATGCGCCGGACCACTTGCACTTTCCGAATTGCATTCTACGCGAACAACTTTCATCATGCTGTCTGGGCCACACTCGCTGGACGGTCGCCGGGTCTTTCGCCCCCGGGGGCACGGCCAGACAGACGCTCAGGCTCACCAGCTACGGCCGCTGACTCTGGCTTTGTAATTTGCATATTTTCCGCATCGCGCGGACGGAGCGCAGTTTATTAAACAAAATATTGACAAGAAAATCGGCTTTCGATTTTTCATGCGGAGCGTGCGACAAATTGTGCGTCGCGGGTGCCATACCAGCACGAAAAATGAAGAAAACGAGATTAAATGGAAAGTGAAGTTGCTGCGAAGCTAAACCAACTACCGATCTGTTCGGTCTGGCCAGCTCCCGCCATGTCTGCGTGTGTGTGTGAGTGTGTGTCTCGTAATTAGGACAAAATGTCTAATAGTTGACCAAGCCAAAAAGCGAATACGAGTCCAATGTCTAGTTTCGACTTACATATATTTCTGTTTTGGCTTACGCACTTAATGATCATTAACCGTTAAATGCAACTGGCTGCGGCGGCTGCTGCAGCAGCAGCTGGACTTAAGCCGCTGCATTTGGCCAGTTGCACGCAACTTTTACTCAGGTGGAAAGTTCTTCTGTCAACGCTTTGATTTGATTAGCGACAGAGCGAGTAAGACAGAGGAAGAGCTAGCGCGCGAGAGATAGAGAGAGGGGGGGAGAGGGAGAGATGTAGGTGGGGGGTATATAGCTTTGGGAAAGTCGCAAACACTTGGCTGAAACCGAAAGTTGACCAAGGCAATTAAGTAAGTGTCAAAAAAGAAGAAGAAGTAGAAGAAGCAGAAGCTAAAGTTAACAAAGCGAGCGCGGAAAATGAAAGATCAGTGGAAATGACCGACAGCTGGAAAAGTCTGAAAATTGATCAACTTATTGGCTTATTGGCCCAATCCGATTGTGTCTCACGGGTGTTGTTCGACCGATTTTGCTTTCATTTCGAGAATTTTTATTAGAAGAGAAAATTTGGGCAAAGAGGAAATCGGAATGATCGCCGAGTTATTTCGATATTACTACAATATGATCATAATGGGTCCATAAAAGAGCTATTGGGGCTATAGGCTGGCTGTAGAAGTTCGGCATTTCCCTGGTTCAGTCTTGCGCCAGCTGGCTGCTGTGAAACTTGGCCAAGTGAAAGCCGTATGCTATAAACCTCGATTGGAAAAAGGGATTTCATGCTCATCTGTCGCTCTTCAACAATTATTAAACATTTTCCGCGCATTTTCACAATGCGAAAAAGAAAGTTTTGCAATAGAAACAATTAAGGAAAAACCAAAAAAATAAAAGAAAACTGCAAGCAATGCTGAAAGCCTGAAAACCTGAACAGATGCCATATACCATAGCCTTAATGAGCGGATGAGTCTACAGTTTTGCTAATACAGTTTGAGAGCAATTGGTGGGAATAGAGGCCGCCTGTGTGGCCGTCGGCCGCTTGACAAATGCCCAGCAATTGGCATAAACTTCGCCCCAGCCCAGAGTGCTAAGGTCCCAATTATGGCTGCGATTCCGATCGGTTGCTTCCTCCTACCACACACACACACACACTCGCACACACACACTCGCCGTGATCTGCAACGCGTCATTTGCTCCATTTGCGAGCATTTGAAATGGCCGGCAATCTTTTCAATTATTGCTTATCATTGCGCCTGGGCAGATGGCAAATGTCATTAGTGCAGGGCTCTCTGTTGCAACAATGTTGCCTGCCGCGCACATGTGCCACATGCTGCACGCTGGCCATGCTCCGCATATTTTTGCATCTATCTTAACAGCTTCGCGTTCAATTGATGATATAAATTCCAAAATTTTTGCCTATCTGCCGCCTGCCGCAATTGCGGCGATACATTTGGCTCGGGTTGTTGCCACGCCGCGTTGCATGCAGCATGTGGTCAGCATTTCTTCTTTTTTCTTCTGTTTTTTTTTGCGTCTTGCTTTTGTTTTTGGTTTTCCTCTGTGCTTTTCCTTTGGCACTTGTTGGCAGTTGTTTGATTAATTGGTTTTCCACCGCCAACGAAAATCGTTTTACAAATTGATTCGGGGAGGGGGAAGGTGAGTACGGGGCGAGTGGAGTGGGTTACTCAGGCATTTGGAGGAAGCTGTGCACCCAGTTCCGGCGCGGACTTGTTGACAAATGTTCGCAAATTAATGGCTGAAATTTGGAGCTGAAGTGCAGAGAAGGCGAAAGTTTTTTCAGACGAAGAGGGGGAAGGAAGAAAGAGAGGAGAGAGGGGGAGAGGGAGAGAGAGAGCTAGAGAATTAAAAAGGTTGTAAATCATAGATAAGGCCAGAGAGAGATAGACCAAGACTGAATCAGAAAAAGATGAT
>JABVZY010000307.1:5411086-5426262 GCA_020883555.1 Drosophila nannoptera
CTTGACATTTAGTGGCATTAAGAACTCTAAGCGGAGAACGCCCATGCAAAGTAAACGCAACAAATTACCGTGATATGAGCTTTTTGGCTAAAACGAAAACCCGTTTACGGAAACCGCGTCGCATTTATTAATTTCTACACACGTTTTTGTATCTCATTTTTTCGCTCTGGATGCCAAATGTCAACAGTTAAATATGGCTAATGACGATGAGTATATAAAGATATATATAATGGGTCTAATAAGGCGGCGACAACAACATGCTGTCGCCGGCAACAGCAATACATTTTGGGAAGAAGCAGAAGGTTTGAATGCGACTGGTCCAGAGCTTGTCAAACCGGCCGCTAATGAGCGCTGGCATTCGCGGCATTCCGACATCCGGGCATTCTTTGCTGCACTGCTTGTCAAACTGTCCAGCACAATGGCTGCCCAACTGCAGCAGCAGCTGCTGCATCTTTGACACTCGCTGCCAACATTTTTGTCATATGCAAAACAAAAGACTCAAGCAACGAACTTGCACAGAATATGCTACAGCCGCCACATAATTGCTGCATCAAAATTGCTTTTCATTTGCTCGAAATGAAGCAATTGTTGGAGCATGCGGCAAGCAGCATGGGGCTTGCTGCAGCGGCAGCCAGCGATGCGGATGTGAAGCTGCGCATGTGCGGCGCTTCTTTTGTTATGCCTTTTTGCCACTTTGTGGGCAACCAGCCACACAGCTTCGCAGCTCTGCAGCTCCGCAGCTGCTTAACATGCCACACAGTCGGGCAGCCGCCGCAGCAGCCGCAGCAACGAATGCAACCGCATGTAAGCAAAATATGTAATTATGTTAGAAGCAAGTGCAGCAACCGCCGATCTGCCTGCATCGGCCGCGCATCTGCCCGTTGCACGCAGTCCAGTTGCTGGCCGCCTTCTTGCCTGGCTGTCACTTGTTTATTGCGATGCTTTTGCTTTGCTTTTTATTCGTATTTATTATGCAAGATGCTCAGCGTTTTTCTTCCCGCTCGGGCTATTGATTTTCCATCTGATGGATTTATGTCAGTCGCGTATTGACAAATTGCGAAGCTCTGTCATTTGCTTAGCATCTGCCTATTGCCAATTGCCAATTACCAATTGCCAATCGCCGTGTCGCCCAGCTGCCCAGAAAGGTAAACAAAAGGCTTGGGCAACCTCTGAGGCTGCCGCGGCACTTGCAAAGCAATTCGTCAAATATTCCGTTGACGACTTAATAAGCCAGCCAACCAGTCAGTCAAACAAACAAACAAACAAACAAAAGTTCGTGACACAAAACATGCATCAATATATTTGTTGGTTGCGACATGCGACCGCCTCAGACTGTACAAATATATTTTGTTTATTAAGAAGCTGGGACATCCTCTCAAATGAAATCAACTTGGCGCGGGGCCAATTTCATATTTATGAACTTGAAAAGACCGAGGGAACCCACTTGACGATGATTTATAGCCAGCCAAGCCAAACGAAGCGTTTAGGAAAACACGCTGTGACAGCCGCTGAGAACTGGGTCAAAATTAGCAACAACCAGCATTCCCAGCTGAAGATGATGCGCTTTAATTCCAGCAGCTAGAAGCCAGAATGGAAATCCATTCAAACGATTGGGGTTAGCTGGAATTAAACGCATTTAATATATTCAATTAGAGCTGGAGTTGTTTGGGCCGAGACAGCTCTACAAATGTTCACACACTTTAATTGGCGACCCGCCTATAATGCTTATCGGGATCAGACTTTCGCTGACATCGCCCTAAATATCAGGTGTAGATTGTGTGAAAAATGAACAAAAATGCCATTCTCTCACACACACGCACGGCTCACAATATGAAGATGTTTATTATAATATTATAATTAATTACAAATACACTTTCAAAGGCACACACACACACACACAGACATACACCGCTCAAAGTCAAAGCAAAGTTCAATGCCGAAAACAAACAGAAGAAGCAGCAGCTGAGGCATTCGTATTGTATGCAGCTGAAAGGTATGCTCCCATCTGCCACAGCTGATAGTGCTTAATTATATATACATAAACCGCAGCGAGACAATGCAACAATACAACAACAACGGCAACAAGAGGAGCCCCAACAATGCCTCTGATAATGCACAGCGAGTTCACACGGCGTCGGCATTCAAATTTACGAAGGAAAGAAAAAACTCATGTCTATAACAATCGAGGCAGACAATTTTAATGCGTCCAGTTGGGCACTCACTGAGTCTTATGTCCCGTCCCGAAATTACGACTATGAAGTTCAATATAATTGCATCAGAGCGTTGCGCAGAGCTCATCCGCACTGTTGACCCAGAGAGCCGCAAGTGGACTTAATTAAAGCACGTTATAAATGCGCTCAATAAAGCCCAAAGTCAGCAAGTGCCGCAATTTTGAAGTTCAGCAACAATTCACAGAAAAAATAAAAAAAATGGAAACAAATGTAAAAAAATATGCAATTCATTATGGGAAATAAAAACTCATTTAACACGGATTATTTTGGATTTATTTATGCATCAAGCGCCCGTCGCTCAGCGCTTGGTGAATGCCAATTGCCTGCCAACAACAAAAACAACAACAATATAAATACAAATGAAGTGACATTAAATTGTTGACATCATGAGGAAGTCCAGCACGAGGCAGCTTATGCTAATTATATTTTGGTGCAAGGCTGCCGAAAAGAAAAAAAGAATTCATAAAAACGAAAAAGTGCCAAAAAGATGATAATGCAATTGCAATGTGCTTTAAACGGGCATTAATTGATATTTAAGTGAATTTTTATGATTTTTTGTAATCGCCCAGTCACAGTTAAGCTCTGCGATATGATCACGTTTTTGCATAGATCTATAAAGACGAAAATGTGAAACCCTTGTCTGGTCTTTGGCTATCTGCCCCGCTGACAAGCTAAGTTGTCGCTTCACGCTTATCACATCATCATTTGTTTATCCACTGTGCTTGTTTCTTGGGCAAACAATTTGAGTGGCGAATAAACAATTAACTTTGACCAACGGCCGTTGCGCGTCTTGAACTCATTCGCAACTTTTGTTGTTGTATTGCGTGAGCCAAAAGCAGCCACAAAAAAAAAACTCTATGCAAATAAAAGAGAAATATATACATGCGTGTGTGTGTGTGAGTGTGTGGGCAAAAGTAGCTCAGCCGCTCTCGAAGATCGATTGCCCGAACGCGTATCGCATAAACAAATTAATTAGCATCTATAAGGTCGGCCCAACATTGAAAATTGCAGCCAAATACGCACGCTTCGTGGCAGCTGTTTGAATTGGTTTGGTTTTTGATTGTACAGCAAATATATTGACAATAGACCCAGATCTTTTATCGACCCGCCAACGATGTGACCATCGGCAACAGCAGAGGCAGCGCCTAAGAGCCATGCCTCGGCTTGTTGCCGGGCGGCCCGCAGTTCGCAGTTGAGTGCGAGTCATCCTATAGCCGGACATTATTTTCGTCGGCATTGTTTGTGCACGCGGTTCACACCCGAGTCGAGATTTTGGCAAATAAAAAATAAATCAATTAGCGATAGCAACCGACTGACTAATCCAATTTCCCACATCTTTTGGTTGCAGCTACATCACGCCAGCCGCCGCAGCAACAACAGCAACACAGGGCGTGGCCACGAATTGCGGCTCGACGGGCGGCACAAATATGGCCGTATATCCGACGGCCACGGCGCAGGTATATCGCTCGAATAATGGACTCGATGTGCTCGACTGTGCCGGCCTGGAGCATCACAATGTAACAGCAGCAGCAGCAGGAGCGGCGGGCTCTGGCAGCAACTCCTCCGGCAGCGGTTTCTCCCAGCGACTACGCGAATTAGCCGCCTCCGCCGGATTGTTATCGCTTAAGCCACGGCAGCCGCTGAAGCCCGTCATCAAGACACGCGGCTCGCCAGGACCCGAATTTCCCAAGAAGGTGACATTCAGCGCCTTTGCCACGGTTCAGGTTGTGTGATTATACAACACTGGTCGTGGCGATTCCCTTGTGGGCGCAAGCACCTTAATGATTAGGTAAGCTAATAAGCTCTTAAGCAACCTGTAAATATTTGGCTAACAGTTTCTTTTTCCCTTCGTTGCAGTTGGCGCGTGTCTTGCATTGTTAACCGTTATTGTTGTTTTGTTGCTGTTGTTAAATGTTTAGCATTACTATGGATCGGCATCTGGCAGACTTGGAAACAAAAATATTGACTAAGTTAGACTTATATTTGTGCCATGTCTTTGGCTTGAATCTGTTATGAAATATGTACCAATATATGTATGCTCCATAGCTGAAAATACCTCAAAGACCCCACAAACATCTAAATCTCTCAGTTCTATATAATTTCTGACTTCTCCATGTATTTACATCAACTCCTCCAACATCTGCCCCTACTCTATATATCTGAATTTCATTACCGCTCCTGCTCTCATTTAAATGGCTTTTCTGGAAGACTGACCACCCATTTTTAATTTCACAGTTCCTTTCCTATGTCTCACTAACTCCCCAAACAGTATTTCCCATCTTTATATTTCTGGCAAATACGATTTTTTTTTAACCAGCCCCAAATTGAAGACTACGCGCAAAAATTCTAATATTTTCTGTCAAATTGTAAATATGTATGAATTTTTGAATAGTCATAAATATATATGTGGCGTATATATGTGTAATATTTAAGTCGGCTTGAATGTATTTGTGAAATAATACGACATAAGCTTAAATTGAAAGATACCTAATAATATAAATGTATGTGTGTGTGAAACTGCCTTCTGAAAATGCGAAAAATATACACAATTTCTGTAAAATGTATTTAAAAGAGATAATATTAGAGACGCTAGCTTAGGCTAATATTATGCATGATGAAATAAAAAATAAAAACCGGAAAGCAACAAGGTGAATGACTTTTTTCTGAATTGATAAGGAAATCGGGCTGTAACATTTTAGCGCGCTTCGTGAGGAGTCGATTCTGTTAATAAGCATTTGAATCAACAGCCATAAGCAACACTGGCAGGTAGACTGCTGTTAACTGAGTGACATGTTAAGCGTGGAGCAAGCTCTGTTAATGTGCAAAAGGCGGAGTAATTCTGTTAAAAAGTTAACAAAGGTGGCAACGCCAGTCAGTATGCTCGTCATATCTGCATAACTAAATACGCGCTTTAATATGGACACACTGATGTTTTCGCGCCTTTTGTGAACATCGATCTGCATAAATTGATCGCGTTAAATATTTTTTGTCGGTTTCCAAATGGCAGATTCACCTTGTGAGTAGTTAAAATGTTAACTATTTTTTTTATTTTTATATGGTTTCATTAAAACTACTTGCACAGCTGGACCGCGGGCAAAACGTCAGCGTATTGACAAATCCGGTCGCTTCGCAGCTCTGGAACGACTCAAAAGTCTTAAGGGAACTAAAAACAAATTTCAGGTTGAAGATAAAGTGGACGACGTTTATGAAGTTGTAGACGAGCGAGAGTACGCTAAACGAGCAAATGAAAAGTACGGTGGCGATTGGATTGAAGATGGTAAGTTTTCTTGTGAAATCCAAGCAAGTACCAGTGGTGAACTAAGTTATTTACGCATAAAGACGGCACTGGTTATGCGGAGGATGGCCGAGATTTCTTTGAGGATGAAGACGAATATTCTGATGAGGAGCAGGGCGGGAGTGCTGGCAAAAACAAGAAGATGGGCAACGCAAAGAAACGGCCACGCGACAAAGACAAAACCCCTGCCAAGGGAAAGGCCTCGATTCGAAATCTCTTCAGCAATGCGGTACCGAAAAAGGTGGAGATCAAGAACAGTGTAAAAGATGATGATATTCTAGCCGATATACTGGGGGAAATAAAAGAAGAACCAGTTGGCGAAGCCTCCACATCTCAACAACAGAAAGTCATTGCGCCCGCAAAAATTATGGCGACTGCACGCAAATCGGAAGCAATTGCAGCCAAAGAATACATGAATAATTTTCTGAGCAACCTCAAAATGCAAGAGGATAAGCAGCGTAAGGCAGAAGCGAGAAACGATGAGGAAATGTTGGACAGAATACTGCAACCAAAGTCATCTATGCTGCCGAACAAAAAGGTCACATCTACCACAGTTCCAGTGAAAGTGAAACAAGAGAAAATTACTGAAGAGCCTAGAAAAGAAATCGAAATGGAAGATACACCGGCGATGCAAGATAATGACTTGGACTTTAGTTGCTTAGACGACGATGAGAATCAGTTCGAAGTCAAGGAAACTGAGAAGGTACAGCCTGTGAAGAAACCCGCCACGCCAGAAGCTGCAAAGCCAGAAGCAGAGGACATGAGTAAGCTGCTGAGCAACTGGGAGTCCATTTGCCAAATGGACGATGATTTCGAGAAATCCGCGTTAGCCAACGAGGCGGACGATGCGTTGACTACCGATCCAGCAGACGTCGAACATTTGCGTTTTTGGTACTGGGAGGCTTGGGAAGATCCCCAGAAACTGCCCGGAGAGGTATTTCTTTTCGGAAGAACAGTCGATGGAAAGTCAATTTGTGTACGTGTGCAGAATATCAATCGTGTGCTATATCTCCTACCCAGGCAATATGTTCGTATCAATCAAGTAGAAATCGCAGAGCATATGATTATCTAATTCTTTCCGCAGCTGCTTGATCCAATAACTAAGGAGCCTACTAAGCAGAAGGTCACCGCCGCGGATATGTACAAGGAGTTCGACATGACCATTTCCACTGAACTGAAGCTGGACACGTTTCGGTCAAGGAAAGTAAGCAAAAACTTCGCCAACCACGCGATTGGCATCGATGTACCGCAAACTTGCGATTATCTGGAGGTACACTACGATGGCAAGAAGCCGGCTCCGAACGTACTTAACAAGAAGTACGATTCCATTGCGCACATCTTCGGGTCCACGACCAATGCATTGGAGCGCTTTCTACTGCAGCGCAAGATCAAGGGACCATGTTGGCTGCAAATCAGCGGCTTCAATGTAAATGCTGCTCCCATCAGCTGGTGTAAGACGGATGTTACTGTCACTGACCCGAAGAACGTGGAAGTGGTATTGGAGCAGGGCAAAGCATCGCCGCCGCCAGCTATAACACTACTAACGCTGAACGTGCGCACCTCCATGAATCCAAAGACGTTAAAGAACGAGATCTGCATGATATCGATGCTAACTCACAATCGGTTTTACATTGACAAGCCGGCGCCGCAGCCTGCGTTCAATCGGCACATGTGCGCACTTACCCGACCCGCTGTCTCTAGCTGGCCCTTGGACCTGAATTTGCAGTTGGCGAAGTACAAGTCGACAAAGATCTACAAGCACGATACGGAGCGTGCGCTGCTCAGCTGGTTTCTGGCGCAGTATCAGCAAATCGACGCCGATCTCATCGTCACATTCGATGCAATGGATTGCCAGCTAAATGTAATCACGGATCAGATTGTGGCCCTGAAGATACCGCAATGGTCGCGCATGGGACGCTTGCGGTTCACCCAAACCTTTGGTAAGCGTTTGCTGGATCACTTTGTGGGTCGCATGGTCTGCGATGTGAAGCGCTCGGCAGAGGAATGCATAAGAGCCAGATCCTATGATTTGCAGACGTTGTGCCAGCAAGTGCTTAAGCTGAAGGAGTCCGAGCGCATGGACGTCAATGCGGATGATCTCTTGGAGATGTATGAGAAAGGTAAGTTGTGAGGCAGCCACCATAAGGCTTTCCTTTCTTGACCCACCTTCATCAATTGCAGGCGAAAACGTGACCAAACTCATCTCGCTGACCATGCAAGACGCCTCGTATATGTTACGCCTCATGTGCGAGCTGAACATCATGCCGCTGGCGCTGCAGATAACGAACATTTGCGGCAACACGATGACGCGAACACTTCAAGGTGGTCGTTCGGAACGTAATGAGTTTCTGCTGCTGCACGCCTTTCACGAGAAGAACTATATTGTGCCCGACAAGCTGCCACAAAGACGTGCCGCTGTTGCCGATCCAGATGTCACGGCCGGCAATGAGACAACAGTGGCAGCGGCTGGAGGAGCAGCACGCAAGAAGGCTGCTTATGCCGGCGGTTTGGTGCTAGAGCCTATGCGTGGCTTGTACGAGAAGTATGTGCTGCTCATGGACTTCAATTCGCTGTATCCGAGCATCATACAGGAGTACAACATATGCTTCACCACAGTGCAGCAACCTCCCGATGCCGAGACGATGCCCGTGCTGCCCGATTCGAATGCCGAGCCGGGCATTTTGCCACTGCAGCTACGGCGCTTGGTGGAGTCACGTCGCGAGGTCAAGAAGCTAATGGCTGCACCGGATTTGTCGCCGGAGCTACACATGCAATACCACATTCGACAAATGGCGCTCAAGTTGACCGCGAACTCCATGTACGGTTGCCTGGGCTTCGCACACTCGCGCTTCTTCGCCCAGCATTTGGCGGCGCTGGTCACGCACAAGGGTCGTGAGATTCTGGTCAACACGCAGCAGCTGGTACAGAAACTCAACTACGATGTGGTCTACGGCGACACTGACTCGCTGATGGTCAATACGAACATTACGGACTACGATCAGGTCTATAAGATCGGGGCCACCATCAAGCAGACCGTAAATAAGCTGTACAAGCAATTGGAGCTGGATATCGATGGTGTCTTTGCCTGCCTGCTGCTGCTCAAGAAGAAGAAATATGCCGCAGTCAAGCTGAGCAAGAACGCGAAAGGGGTACTGCAACGAGAACAGGAGCACAAAGGTCTGGATATTGTGAGGCGAGATTGGTCCCAGCTGGCCGTCATGGTAGGTAAGGCTGTGCTGGATGAGGTGCTGGCCGATAAGCCGCTGGAGGATAAGCTGGACGCTGTGCACGCACAACTCGGACGCATCAAGGACCAGATAAATGAATCGGCTGTGCCGCTGCCCCTGTATGTGATAACGAAACAACTGACACGTGCACCACAGGAGTATGCCAATAGCTCCTCGCTTCCACACGTCCAGGTGGCATTGCGCATGAACAGAGAACGGAACCGACGCTACAAAAAGGGTGACATGGTAGACTATGTGATTTGTGTAGACGGCACCACAAATGCGGCCATGCAGCGCGCCTACCACCTGGACGAGCTGAAAGGCAACGAAACGCTCAAGCTGGACACCAACTACTATTTGGCACACCAGATACATCCTGTAGTCACGCGCATGGTGGAGGTGCTGGAGGGTACCGACGCAAGTCGGATCGCCGAGTGCCTGGGTATGGATGCCAGCAAATATCGACAGAACGCCCAGCGGTGAGTGTCCCTCAAGAGATCTATGTGTATAGGGTAGTTATAAAAATCTGCTCCCTTACAGCATACAGCATGAACGCACCGAAGAGGCTGAGGGAGAATCTCTGCAGAAGACCACCCTGCAGATGTATCGCCTGTGCGAGCCGTTCCGCTTCACCTGCCCCAGCTGCAAGACGGAACAACTTATGGCCAGCGCGTATCGTCCAGGTCCGAACAGCAGTCATATACCTGTGCTGCAGCAGTGCGTCAATCCAGAGTGCCAGACATCGCCGCTGCAGTACCTCGCCAGCATACGCAACAAGCTGCAGCTGTGCATGCGCGGCTACGTGCAGCGGTTCTATCGCAATTGGCTTGTCTGCGATCACCCCGACTGCAACTACAATACGAGAACCTACTCCTTGAGGCTGGAGCTGCACCGCCCACTGTGCCTCAAGTGCAACAGCGGCGCCATGCTGCGCCAGTACTCTGAGCGGGATCTCTACAACCAGCTGTGCTACCTGCGTTTCATGTTTGACCTCAGCAAACAGCAGCTGCACCAGAAGCGTAAGTGAAGCGACTGCTGTCAAGCCGGAACACTAAATAACGCTCTCTCTCCTCTTCTGTGTAGCTCCGCTAACACCAGAGCTGGAACAGGCCTATCAGGTGCTGTACGAGACAGTGGATCAGCAGTTCCAGTGTTCCAGCTATGTTGTCATTTCGTTGGGTAAGATATTTGCGCGCAGCCTGGCGCTGTCGTCGCTGCAGCCGCCGAAGAAGGCGCAACGGGATTATGAGATAGCCAGCACTCTGGCGGATGTTTAGTTAACACACAACCACAACTTTTATTAAAGCTACACACACAGTCATAACATTCAACCATACAGACATACATGCAGTCGTTATATAGAAATCTCTTTGATGAACTAACTGAGAAACTTTTCGAGCGGAAAGTGACGGAAGGATTCATTGAATATGTCCGTGAATGCCGTGCTCACCAGCTCATTGATCATGGGCCGCACGAAGGGCAAGCCCAGTTGCCACATACTGTTGATGACGCCGTCGGCTAGCTGATTCAGTGGCTGACCCTGCAACAGGTTGCCAATGTGAAGCTCCATGCCGCCAATGCGATCCACCTCGATATGCACCTTCAGCAACGATCCGGGAGGACCCACGCGACGCACACTCGTCGTTTGGCTGAGAGTGGAGTTAATTGACTATGAGGCAAATTTGTATACTAGCAGTGGGGTGTATCACCTGTAGTCGTAGAGCGTCAGATTCCAATGGCCCTGGCGGCGCAGTTCGGAGCCCAGCATCTTGGCGACGAACTCGTACTCGCCCTCGAGACTCTTGTCGGGAAAGTATTGCGCGTAGACGATACGCTGGTCTTTGGCATCGCTCTTGAAGCTGGTCACCTCAGAGCGCGACCAGCCGTACTCGGAGACGTTGCGCAAGACGAGCTTAAAGCTGCCTGGGCCATGGGGATCGCCGCGCCGTAGCTCCACATATGAGGCATGATGTGGATCAAATGGTTGGATGTTGTAACCAGGCACACCTGTCGCATACGAAACTCTCACTAGTTGACTCGAAACACCTGCTGCCACCGTAATGGTCTCTCACCTGTTGTAAAATAAGCACGCAGATCGTTAAACACCTGTTTCATGCAATCATTGTATGAATCCAGGTTTGCGTCGTCTCTGTGACACCGGCCGATCAAGTGTTTCAAGTCCTCGTCCACATCGATTTGCGTTGAAGCAGTGGATAAGCCCATGAAAACCGCATTTACAACAAAGACAACAATAGCGGCTAAACAGCGCCTGTTACAGTTTGAGAGCAACTGCTGTGCCATTGTGTTGACTTTTAACGGGGTCTTTCTTGAAGGAAGTGGATTCGAAATGGCTTTAGTTGGCTTCGCCTATAAATTCATTTAATTGAAAACTTAAATATGTTTATGGTACTTATAATTGCATTTAAAATGCTCTATTAATCGTACTGCGTAGAGCTCTAAAAATTTTTTGGGCTATAGCCAAGGTGTATCTTAATAGCTGGCCAGACTGTCGTTTTTTCCCAACATAATTACATATAACCTTGCAACGCCTATTACTCTCTTGTCACGAAAACCCAGCGTCCTTCTGGTAAGATAGTTTAAGTAGTAAACTCACAGACCTATCTCGGGTATTGCTTTGGAGCTTAGCTTCTTTACAGTTTGAATCGCACCGGGAACCCGTTGGATACTGATGCGGCAGATCTGTTATCTGCTGAGCTGTCAATGCTTGACAGATTTATCACGGGTCTCAGGGCCGCATACAATTTGTTAAAGCAATTAAGGAAACAGTTTTTATTTCAGCTGCTCATCAATGTTATTTGGTTTCTTTGGCTCTGTAATCTGCGTTGCACTTGACCTCATTTGGCTTAAGTGCGGACAGAAGTAAAGTATTTTTTTTTTTATTTTCTTGTTTTTGGTTTGTTGTACATTGATTGTTGATTCATTTGGTTCATTTTACTTTGTCATTATCGTGCGCTCAAGCGCCAAGGCACAACAAACGTAAACAAAAGACTTGTACAAGACACAAACTTGCAGCGGTGCCAGAGTGTATGGCAACAGCTGAGCTTTCTGCATGGCAGACATGCAACAACCCAAAAGCAACAACAACTGCGACTGCGGCCAGCGGCAAATTGTGAATTGGGCAGCTTTGGCGCCGGCTCTGACCAATCTACAGCTGACCAAAGCGAGTAAATATATTACGGTAAGTTAGTCAGCTGCTGTTGTTGGGAATTGTGTAATTTCTTTTGCCACTTGAAACAGCGCAACTTGCTTGAGTTTCTGTGTGTGCAAGAGTGTTTGAATGTGGCAAGCAGAAGCTGAAGCTTCACCCACTCACTGCGACTGCGACTGCAATTGCAAATATTTACTTTAGTTTACAGCTTTTATTTTCGGTGCATCTAACTAGTTGACCGACAAATATGCTTCCTGATTGACTTCTTTTATGGCGAAATAAAATAGTTCTCAACTGTTGCGGTCGGTATGCAGTGCCCGCACTCTGGTTTACCGTTAACTGTGCCGAATACGCGACGCGATTTATATTTTATATATGAATAAATGAAATTTTTCTTTCTTGCGTGTGATTCATGCGAGTGTCGACAGGCGACTGGCTTAAAATTTTCAGGCCGGCCAAATAAGTGAGTCGACTTTTTGCCACAGACAAGGCAACTGGGCGGCTGGGAGAGCCCGACTGAATAGTCTCATACACGCGCACACAGACACGCATAATTTTCGTACGGGCGTGCTCACTCTTTGGTAATTGTCATTTAATTTCCTTATTTACTTGTCGACAAACCCACTTTCGTGGCCATAGTCCGTGTGTGCCCATTTGTCTTGTAGTGGACGAGCTGAATTTAATTAGCCAACTGCGTGTTTTTTTGGCATTTATTTATTGTCGCGTACACATACAGTCAAGTTCATGGAATATTGAATATTTAACATTTTTATTCGCGACGCGTGCTTCGCTGCACAATCTGTAATAGGCAATAATTTCTACGGGTTTCGATTCTTTGAGTTTGTTAGCGCATTGAACTGAAGTGAGCAGCGAAGGCTCCACGTGAACTGAGCCAAGGTTAATCTGAAATATTTGAATTTCGAATTGACTGCGCGCGCTGTTGTGGCGCCATCTGTGTGACAAGACAATGTTTGGTTTGCGGGTTAGGCCGAAAGTGGCGCCATCTGTTATGTTGATTTTAACTGGGCTGTTAACTAACACCAGGTGGTGTGGTCTGCCTTTGATATTGTCCAGAGTTGGGAAAACATTGCGGTTACTGCAACTGCAGTTGTTACTATTAACCATACCATCTTGCACTTGATACACTCAATAGACTCTTATTGTTGGGTTGCCGCTTTCAACTAGATTTCATTTTATTAACTACAAATTGTTATGTTCGTATAAATATATTTCAATATGTATGATGCATTTATTCTTGCAGAGTGCCGAGAGTCAATTTTTGGTTTGGTCAGATCATATACTTGTTCAATCGTCGTATGTGGGCTCCAGCAATCTCTGCTGCAATTCCTGCCAGCGGGCTCGGGTGAACCAGGGCAGCAAGCCATTCTGCACTCTCTTCTGCAGGTATATTATATAGTTTGGACAGTTGCTCATCACACACTTGCGGATGCTCTGGTCACAGTTCATGCATCTATGGCAAATGCAGGCCAGACCGTTATCACATTGGATAGTGTCATCGTTGGGGTAACACGGATCACCCGCCTTGAGTATGCACACAAATTTGAAGCATTCGCCCTCCCTAACCCGAGTTACATTAACACAGTTTTTCGGAAGTGTCGGCTGGGCGCATATATATTCAGGCTCCCTGGCAGAAAAGGAACTTCGAATGTCGTGAAGTATAAGGGATAACAACCGAAGTACTTACATTGCGCCACATTCTTGCCACCAGGCCAAGGCCATAACCAGACTAAGCAGTAGATAGAGCTTGTCCATTCCACTTCGGATCGGTTGTGTGTGGGACATTGCCGATGCTTAGCCTGGCGAGATTTTAACTAAATGTGAACGCCAAATGGCAACTCCTTTTATATAATCCCAAATCTTAATTATATTCAAATCTATGTGAAAGCATTGAATTGATTAATTAGTGAAATTTCTACCCCTTTGAATTGAAAATCAATTTCCACACGAAATTGTGCAGTGAAGCAAGGACCAATTAGTTCAAGGCCAATGCCAAGTGACCAAAGTTTTAATGATATTCAATTCTCTCTTTTCAAAGTGGCAGTCCACAAAATTGTCCATTCAAGTGTAAATGGCATTAAAAATTCAAATTCCACTGCTTAATTTCAATAAAAATACTAAAATTCAATCGATTGCACGCACTAATTTCAGGACATCTGTAAGAGTGGCGGGCTTAAATTGCATTGCACAGAAAGATCATGTATCGATATGCTAGAACTCATCCATACAAGCAGATGAGTGGTGGCATGTCGATACATGATCATTCTATGCAGTCGTACCGGGAGTAAGCTTTGGTTAATGGCCGTTGCTGATTTGCGTTATATTTCCCAAACTGAACAGTAAAGGCAGTTGTCAGAATGAAGTCTGGGATGATAAGTAAATCGTTAGCGTAACGTTTATTTATGAAGTTGGCCAATTTACAAACTAAAGCTTAAAGCATAAAACCCGTCAAGTTCGTTTCGCCAGAGATGGGCAATGAATAATCATGAACTATCGATATTTGCACATTAATATCGCAAACTAATTGTCAAGCATATCGTTTTCAACGATTTAAAGTATTAAGTCCGGCTTAGGAAATTGAGTTTCGAAGAAAACGCATCTTGTATGAAATGGAAACAACTGTTCTTTTATGACTTGTACTATGCTATTATATAATAATCAATTACATAATTTAAAAATTTAAGACATGCTAAAGTAATTTGTTGATTTTGTTTTATGTGTTTTAAATATAATATATATAAACATTTTTGTTAACAGGTGTGTGAGTGTGAGTGTTTTTGTGTTTGTGTGTATTTAGTTGCGTTTTGTTTTTGCTGTTGCTGCTGTAAAATACCTCATCATAATCATAATTATAGTTTATAATTGTAATCATATTTTCTCTTGTATATAATAATAACGTTTGCGCCTAACATCTAATAATATTCAATTATATTTTTCCACTCTGCATTTATGTATTTATTGTATATTTTATTCTCATTTGCTCACTTCTTTTGCTTAGTATTTTTGTTTATTATTATTTTACGCGGTTTATTTATTGTTTAAATTATTTGTTTATTCACTAACCAGCGCCATTTCTCGCGCCGTCTGCGTGGCCAGCGATTGGCCGAGCGCCGAGGCAGCCGAAACGGCGCTGCTCAGGCCGTTGTCCTCGTCTCCACCGTTATCCGTTCGCGTCGCCGCAGCGATTGCGGCCGCGGCTGCCTTTTTGCGCTCCACCTCGCGATCCTGATGCCGCA
>JABVZY010000307.1:5446005-5461720 GCA_020883555.1 Drosophila nannoptera
CATGCTGAGCTCACACATATGCTTGATACAAAATTAGTAAAAATAGCTTAATTATTGCGCCAGCTATTTATGAGGCGCAAGTGCAACAAATTGCTTCTAATCTGCAGTAGTGGAAAGAGCGAGTGGAAGAGAGAGAGAGAGGGGAATAGTGCATTTATACGATTTGTGGGAATATATGGCAAACAAACAAGTGAAGGCTGAGATATATAGCCTATTAAATGATCTGTGAAGTAGAGAGCTATTTTATAGGGAATGTCATACTACTAAAACTACTACTATTTGCAGTATCCTACTACTATTGTCACAATTACAACTACTTCCAATTACTGCCCAATCTTCCTTTCTTCGTCGGTTACTAATAGCATTCCCCATGGGTAATATAATTTCTCATAGTATCCACTATAATCAATCAACTACTAATATCTACTACTATTCTTAATGCCAACTCCTTCTGCTACTAATTACTCTTACTGCTACTACTTTTTGCACTGTAATTGATGCAGTTTGTTTCTCTGGATAAGTCTAATTGCTTTTGGCACTATATACCCTCTACTTATGCATATGTGGTATATACTAAATAAATTGCATATATTGTCGGTATATACTAAACATACTGCATTATACGGCAACGCCTAATGAACAACGATTGAAATTGCAAAGTCATGGCTGTCAGAGGAATACATATAGATAAAAATAAGATTTAAATTTACTACACAGAGGTATTACGTTTTTTTATGGATTTTTAAATGAATTTTCTTAGCTGGAACATTTTATAGTTGGTTTCGAGATAAAATATTTGTCTATTCTATTTTCGGTTTTCCTTTGCCTTTTTGCTAGTCAATTACCAATTCCAATCGGTTCCCTTCTCTCTTCTATTTGTTTACTCTAAGTCTTGCTATTAATTCCTTTTGCTATTTCTCAATTCTGCTTTACTTCCTTTCAATTTCACATAGTTTCTTTCCCCTTGCATAATTCTCTCTCTCCCCCATTCACTTTAGAGCGAAGTGTTACATGCTTCATCACATGATCGATAGACTTATTTTTATATGCAAATTTTACTCTGCACAGCCTCTCGCACTTCCGCTGCTCACACATGCACACACACAGAAAACCCCACTCATTCACTCACTCTCACACACACACGCACACCGTTACACAACGAACAAGTATCGAAAAGTTCGGCTTGCGCAGATTGTTTTCTGCGTCGCAAATGAAATGTTGTACCTTTCAAACGGTGTTTGTTTTCGCCTCTGTTTTTGCTTTTGTTGCTGTTGTTTTGATTTTTGCCTGCTCTTATCATTCTTGTAGGTAAGAAAATAAAAAAAAAAAAATAACCCGCTTGTAGAAAATGAAAACACCAGAAATGAAAGACCAATGCGAAACGCCCGGCGAATACGAGACACAAACATAACATGCGAAAATTCGCTGCGCAATTTCTTTGACTTGCTTTCTGCTTTTGTTCCACCTCTTTTTCAGCATCTGCTGTTTCTTCTTCTTTGTGTCCAACTGTGTGTTGTTTTTTATTGGCTTTCGCCGAGAACAAACGTAATTTTGAATGAGTCCGGCCGGCCTTTTGGAGCCGGCTTGATAAATATGGAATTTCGACGTTTCTCGATAAACAATAACCAAACCATTCAGAAAAAAATTAATTGTATAGCCTAAACAAAAAACAAACTTTTATTTCATCAGGTTGAGCAGATTTCGTATTGTACGATATATATATTCATGTGTAATTTTTGCACTTGTTAAAAATATATTTATCTAAACACTGGCAAAAAGTGAAAATATTTATGTTTGGCTCGTCTCTGCCTCTATATATATATATTGTTTATAAGCCCGCTGGGGTTTATGCTTCGCTGTACTGGAAACTGACCTATTCCAAGCCCTATTCAATTGTGACGCAATTCGTATATTGTTTATGAAACTGATTTGTAATGCTATGTAATATACATAAAGCTTTGCGATAGACAAGGAGCATATATATTAGTGACTATATATAGACTGGGTTATCGCTGCAACGGACTTGTAAGAGATTATGGGTACAGATGGGCGCTTGCAGACTTCTTATCGGCACTTTAGAATTTTCCTTATTCGTATAGAATTGGCTCTACGTAAGAATGTCTAAGTGGTTAGGTACTGAATATCCCTGTCAATTCATATCTGAGACAGCTGCGAAATGTTGATTGGGAGTATTTTTATAAATCACATAGCCACTTAATGAAATCGTTCCACATATAATAAAAGCCACCATGAATTTTCTTTTTTATGATCATTAGTTCCGTTCACCCAGCTAATTGGGTATTATTTCAGTTTGCCTTTGAATTCACTTTAAAATTGCTATAAATAAACCGAAAGCAGGCGCGAATACCGGGCGATCCTTCATTTCGCCACTGCTCGCTCCACTTGCTGCTACTGTATTCCAGAATATTGTCATGTGTCTCAATCACTGTCTCGCTCGCACCCCTGGGAGGCATGGTCAGGCTTTTGCGTCACAAATTCGCCGCAAATTCGGTGTCTGCGGCCATAAATCAAATCTCTTTGGCTGGGTATATTTTTCGCCCTTCTTTTTCCTCTTTCACGTGAGCAGACAACAAAAACAACGTTAGCAAAACAAGTGGAGAACGTAAGTGTAAAAATACCAGCACAATTTTTGCCGGCATTCGTTGAAAGACGATTTCAACCTGCGTGAACAACAATGTTGTATATTTTAGCGCTCTATAATTCTATTTAATAAAATTCTGCAAAAGCTGCAATATTTTTAATTCAGCATTTTTATCACAACTTTTTTCTACGACGTTTTTCCAAGCGAATATTGTAAACAACTTTAATTACATTGTGTTAATATTTTACTTTAATTGCTTGAAAGCGTTTCCATAGCTTCCGTTCCGGTTTTAATTTTTGTTTTCAACTATTAAACTTTGAGTTGCGTTTAATTTTTATGAATTTGACTTCATTTAGTGCACTTTCCACAACTTTGCCGTGTTTTGATTTTACTTTTTATTTCAATTTTCCACTTCAAGAAATTTTTTGTGGCGATGTATATATATATATATTTTTTCCTCTTATAGTTTAGTTTATTTCGTATTGTTTATTAACAATAAAATGGCAGTTTAAAATGCTCGCTCATGCATATTTATAGTCCGCGGGTCGAAACAAAATTATTTTGTTGTACGAAAACCGCTTTAGAAAATCAAGTTTGAATATTTTAAGTTTTCTTTGTTATTTTTGTATCTTCTTTTTCTCCGTTTTTCGCCTTTGATTATGATTTAAAAAGGCATTTATTATTATGTGCTGCGATTAGTTATTAATGCGTGACGCGCGTAGCTATGCAATCATTTAAAATTCTTCACTAATGAATTTCAACAATTTAGCCAAAAATTGTTCTCGAAGTCAAGAAAATAATCGTCAACAGTTCACGTGGGGCCGCTGACACGTCCAATGCGCCCGGCGATTAAAATTATACTGAAAGGCGGCGACGTCGTAGCCATGTGGCCGGGCTAAACCGCTGCCTGCATGCACGCACACGCGCACATTCGTTGCGGTATATAGGGTATGTGCAAGTGTGTATCTGTGTGCCAAACCGGCAAGGCACATAACAGCGTGTGCCAGTGTTTGCGTGTGTGCGTGTGTCTTATATATGTAATATTAGAAAAAGGTGAGCACAACAAAAAGTCAAGCGAGTAAAGCAAGCGTAAGAGCCAAAAAATAAAAAAAAAAAGGCATGCGGTCTGTTAGCAGTGAATACGCTCTTACCCACAGTGGGCGTGGCACTTTATTATCTGTTAAATACGCTCAAACGACCTTCGCTGTTAACTAACAGCGCGTCTTGACTACGATTTGAGCAAAATTATTCATTTTTTTTATTGTGACCTTTGCTGCTCATTAACAGCAGTATGTTACTCAGACGCACAAAACTGTTAGCAGTCTGTAGACAGGTTACAGCAAGCAACAGTGGCTGATCAGACTATGTTTTTGAAAAACGAATATTTTTGCAATCTCTAGTATTTACCTAAGCTGCATTCTTTGTTACATTACTCATTTGGTGTTTTCCATGCAAATTTGTTTACATTTACGCGCTTCTAATTTGATTCTTGTTCGTGTGCGCTCCGTCACGTAGGCAGCTGCCGCATTTCTATGTGGTGGTGGGTGACCAAAAAGCGCCCTTAACATTATCTATGCGCTAACATTGCTCTCAGCTCTCTCAACTGAAGCTGCTCTCTCCCGCTGCTCTAGTTTGATATGCGGTGTGAGCATTTGTGTGCTTATGCTGTAGTGTGTAGGCTTAACAGACTTTCGCTTATGAATGGTACACTACAATTGAAAGAGTAGACAACAGCTTACTCCCACTCATACCACACACACGCGCGTATTCGCGAGTGACGGCGACGGGCTGCCTTCAAAACCAATGCCGGTTAATTGTCGCGGCTTGCGCAGTGTTTTTTCGCAATTGCTTTTTTAAGTAAACAACATGAGATGGCGGCTTACAAATGTGAACACTCTCTCACGCATACATACATACAAAAAATCCAAATATACACATATGTATGTATGTACGTACAAACATGTAACGCAATGTGTTTGACGGGCCTCTTGCTGTTATTTGGCCGGCCGCCGCCATCTCGCTCTCTCACGTTTTGCACATGATACAAGATTACGTCATGGCCAGACACTTGATACGCAGCCGGCGACGAGCAATAACAAAAAGAATGCAAAAACACAGTGCAAAGCCCAAAAAGTATAATGCAAGACAACAACCATAATAAAGAGCCAGTTCCTAACAGAGCAGGGGCAGGGGCCAAAGGAGAGAGGGAGCTAGAGAGCGAGAGTGAGCCTGCACGCACCAGGTGGCACTCAAAAAAGTTGTTTTCCTTATTCTGCCCTGACATTGAAACTGCATGACACACATCAACATAAGCAGGAGCATCAGCAGCAACAACTACAACTGAAGTCTGCTTGCATGTACAGGCGCACCAGTCAAGGCTTCACAAAGCAAAAAAAAAAAAAAAAAAAACTTTCAAGGTCAGACAAAGGGTAAACACGCAGGCAAAGACCAAACTGCAGCAACAGTTAGTTTTAAGTCGCAGTTGCTCTCGCTCTCCCTCTCTCAGTACTCGTGCTCGTGGTTTTATGCTCTTGTTATTGTGTGCACACAAGAATATGCTCATTGCTTCTCAGTCCCCCTCTAACGCTCTTATTTCAACCGTTGCTTGTAAAAAGTTTGTTGTTGTTATTTCATTTAATTCATTATTTTGTTTTTCCTTTTTTCTCTTTGCTGTCAACATTGTGCTGTTATGACCACTCGTTGCATAATCCATATTTATTCAGTTGTTGTTTTTGCTTCGCATATCTATATTTGTCTGAGTGTTTGCTGGTTTTTATGGAAATGATAAAAAGAGCAAAACACTTTAAATGCAAATAAACATCAAAATAAACTGCCTCTCTTGGCTACCTTTGCATTACGTTCGTATTTAATGCGCTCTCTTTACATCATATTTATTTAATTCACCATGCCACGCACTTGAGAGCAAATAAAACCCGAGTCGCGATTATTTACCCCCATTTGCATTAACATATGTAAAATGCATGACAAACAAGCTCGAACATAAAAGCTATTTAACGCAACGCCTGTCCCCCTCGCACACCTTTGCCATGTCTCTGAAACAACTTCAGGTTTTACAATTCGTTTTGATATTTTTCGGTCTTTTTTGCGCATTTTCAATGTTTGCTTTACTTGAGATGTTTATATGTATGCATGTGTGTGTGTGTACACATATTTAAGTTTATTTTTTATTTTCAAAGCCAAGGTCAACTTGGCTGGATGTTTCATTTATGATTAACATAAGTTACGCTTTAATTCGAAACGCAAACAGAATTAATTAATGTAAAACCTAACATTTGCTGTAAAAAAACATTTACTTAACACATACTTGGTACTCGCTGCGCTTATTAACATACCTAAATACTAATAATAATAAAGTTGCAATATACTCACTTTGTACAGCCAACTGTTGTTGATGCGCCGCGACGCGCTGTAAAGAGAAAATATATTCATTTAGTAAACTAAGCACAAATAATGTAAAGTTGGATTTCATTTTGAACTGTGCGCGCTCAGTTAGCGGTGGGAGCAGGCACTTATCAGATACACAAACCGTATTACGTTTAACAGCGCCATGTTAATATTAACCACTTTGCTGTTGGGGTCTCGTAAATGCATATTCAGCGTTCGATATTTAGTTTGTCTTATCTCTACTTCTGTTATTTTGTTCCTTACATTGGAATTTGTTATCATGTTGCGCAGCCCATGGTATTGCAGAGTTTGCACATCCAGCGAATGGCTACGACCACGGTGGGTTTTTGTCGTTGGCGATGTGGGCGGTGGGCCGGTGGTCGTAGTATTTGAATGGGTGTGGCGGTAGAGCCAACGTTTAACAGCGGACATTTTGTTACGATTAATTGTTTTGTTATGTATTTCGATTAGATTTAAGCTAAGTATTCACAGCCGTTAAATTTGGTTTGAAATGCTTTACATTATGCACAAAACGTGCAAAGCATTTAACAGCAATGCCGTTGTTAGCTGTTATGGCTGCCGCCACTATACGCTAGATGGCGCTAGCAACGACAACAGCTGTTGCCTTAAACTGTTTTTCGTTTTCGTTTATATTTGTTGTCAGTTGTCGTTGTAGTTCATAATTTAAACATTTTTTATTGTCTATATGAAATTTTTAATATGTTTTAATTGGTCGCCGCTGCTTGTTATAAATATTCCAAATCTCCGTATGTAAATTATTTTTGTTTTGCTCATAAAATGATATTTTTGGTATAATTTTTAATTATACACGGTTGATGTTGTCGTTTTTTTTACTTTTTTCGAGGAAGCGACAAGTAAATGAAATAATTGCTGTCGTCCGCAAAAAGGTGAACAATAAAATTATATATGTAATATACAGATGTACAATTTCGCCCCCTGGCCATGAAAATGTCATCGTCTTTGTTTTGGTGTGGCGGCCGGTCATCCGACTTTTGTACAGATATACTTAAGTGGAACAGCAGAGGCGGCGGTACATGTTAAATATTCGCCGCAAACACATACATTCACACGCAGGCACATGTTGATACCCTCCCCACACGAACACATGCACGCACACCCTGATGCACTCTTTAGGTCAGAGCGCCTCACAAATTAATCCTTGACCCTCAGAAAGCTTTTAATTAAGAGACAGTGATGGGAAGAGAGGGAGAGAGCACAAAAGCAAGCGGTAGCGGCAGTGGCTTGTGACGCATTAATTGTTTATGCAGCGCAGGGCGGCTGCATGCTTAGAAGGCGTGGTCCATGGGCTTGATTGACTTTGGCGTGTCGCATAATTGAAGAAGCGAAATAAAATTGATTGAAAGGTAGCAAAAGCAAGCCAACCGGCCAGCAAAAATCACTGAGAGCAGCAATAAGAGCGGGCGCAAGCAAAGTGAATGGAGTAACAGACGAAGAGAGCGACAGCGAGAGCGACCGATCGAAGGTGAGTGTAAAGTGCAGAGCGCAAGATCAGCTGATAATAGCCCAAAGCAGAGTACTTGGGGGAAACCGCAAGGGATATTTAGAATTTATGCAAGTAAACAAAAGGGATATTTTAAGCAGGCAGCCATTCACAGTTGTTAAGTTCAAGACTTTGCCCCTCTTACTCTCTTAATTTTATTTCATTAGTAGGCTGAGGTTAGCTCGTAATAAAGCTGAGTTGTGCAACTCTTCGAGGGAAAAATTGAATGCGTTAAAATTTATTGTTTTTCGGATTTAAGAACGGGAAAAGAAAAACATTTGATTTAATATGGAGGGGTGCGCTGCGACCGTACGTTCAATAAACAAAACCGCAAATGCCAGAAAATCGTATATTAAAATATATTTTTAGGCATTTTCATTATTTGTCCATTTCGAGCTTCTGGTTATTTATTATGATTTTTCCTTTTGTCGTGCCGATTCGCGTCTGTCAATCTATTTGAGCAACAAGTATTTTCTAGCCGCAGTTGTATTTGTATTTGCCCAACCTTTAGTTTATTATTGTTCTCATCAATATTTGTACAATGTACCGTACGGAGAAAATTAATGAAGAAATGCCACGTAAAACAAGCGGGCAAATAAGATAATACGAGAGAAATGAAAGAAGAATCGACAAGCAAACAAATTTCCCCACCAATACCAACTAATTAGACGAGCGCAGAAAAAGTCCGAGCTTAAGCTAATTACGTTAGACAAATTCTAATGCATATAATTCCTGATTAGCTCTAAGGCATATTGAGTTAATTAAGACTTGGCTAGTGCAGAAGATCAATTCCAAGCCTAATTCGTATTGCCATTAGAAATTAGTTAGAGGCATTGATAAGACAGTTAACTGTAAATGCAAGCCGTCAGCTGTCAATTAGCACCGAAAGCTGCCTCAAAATTCGACGCGCTGCCGCACTAGCCACATTTCTAATTCGCATCTATTATCTAATGCCTTATGAGGCCCAGCTGCTGTAGCAACCCCGCATCGCCGTTGTCAAGTGGTTGACCTTTAGACGTGAGCAATAGAAATGAATAAATAAATCTGTGAAAAGAGATTGCGGCTGGCGCAGTGCGAATACAGCGAAATCTCAGAGAGAGAGAGCGAGAATGATTAATTAACAATTCAACTATATAAAGAAAACAAAGCAACAATTATTTCTGTTCTCTGCTTCTTGCCTTTCTTCTAACCAAAAAAAGTCATTGCAGTTCGGCGCGAAAAATTTCCAAGTGAGAGTTACGCAAAAAAAGGAAAACATTTCATTTCCTCGACAGGCGGGATGAGCCTACCTGTATAAGCTAGAATATACCCTGTAAAATATAATCCTATTTCTTCGATCGATCTCTGTGTAGCGAACTCGAAATATCAACAGCTAACATACCCTGTGATGGCCTGATACTTCCTGAAGCTCGTTAAGTGACAGCTTTATACCCTGTAATACTTGGGCTGGTGCGATAAAGCGATTATTTTCATTAGCTTTTGACCTGGGCTGGTGCAAAGCCGTGTCAGATCCTCTCAAACGTTATCATTCTAATCTCAATTTTAAACTGTAATTATATAGATGTATTATATACACTGATGTATCTGCATATACCCTGTAATATTTGAGTGGGCTTTGGATGGATTTCAATTAATTTTGACTGTTTTCCCAACAATTTGGGAGGTTTTTCCTAGTGCTCTATCCCTTTTCATCTATCTCTCCTCTTCCTATCCCTATATGCCTATGACAAATACATATATGTATATATATCTTGATTTATAGAGCAAGTTTACGGGCAGCAGCGCCGATCGTAAAAAACTTTTTAATTTTTGTGGATTTTTCTCTGCTTGGAAAAGTCATAGAAAGCGCCCGATCGTTGGCCATATTAGGCAAGTATATATGTATATATATATTCGATTCAGTTATACCCATAAATCGTTCAACGGGGCTTACAACTTAAGCGACAATCGAACTGAAGAGCTGAGCTGGGCAAAAAAGGGAATATATATTTCTATATATACAGATAACTGTATATTCATGTGTATATAGCCTGCTGGCCAGCCCATTACATAGTCTCATCGGGTCGTATCTTATCGCCACTCCAAATTAAATTTCGTCTTTTTCAAGTATTTCCATTTGCCGATAGATAAAAACTAGAATTTTTTGATAACATTCGCGAAAGTCTGCCCAGACACAAGTATATATAAATATATATAGGTATATATGCGGAAAGTGGCTGTAACTGATTGGGCAGCCGACTCGCCCCGGGGAGATGGATGAACATGTCAGTTTTCATTTTTCGAATTTTCTTTTTTTGCGACTTGTCCAAACAGCTGCGAGGTTTCAAAATGGAACTATTTTGACAGACTTGTTAGCCACAGGGATAATTGAGAGAAGAGGAGGGGGGAGGGGGGGAAAAAGGAGGTATCTAAGAGGGGAAAAAGGAGGTATCTAAGAGAGGAGGGAAAGGAGAAAGGAAAAGGGAAGAGTGGAGGGTAGTGAGAGGACTCGAAAAGGGGAACCATGAAAGGAAATTTAAGAAATTGGAGAAGAGGGAAAGGAATGGATGGAGGGAGTGAAAGGAAGCAAATAAAAGGAAGCGGAAAGCAAAGATAAGAGATGAGATAAGCAAAAAAGCAAGGGAAATTAAACAAAGGAAATTAAAAGAAAAAGGAAGAACGTAAAGAAAGCAAAGGAAGTGTGATGAAAAGTTAATCTTAAGCTCGCAAATACATCAATCTGCAAAATGGGCGTAAAAGCGGGCAATTCATCAGCTCATCCACTCCTGCCCCCACTCCACACACACACACACACACACACACACGCTCACACATATTGTCGTCGATTTGAACTCAAGTGATAATTGCCAGATATATATCAAAAGTCAAATCAAAAATTGGGCGAATAGTCTCAGAACTTTGTCATATTGATATGGATGGGAGGGAGGGTTGACTAATGAGTGTGTGTGAGTGTGTGGGTGTGTGGGTGTGGGAGTAGGCTCAGTTGAGTGTGAATTTCAATTAATCGATTACTCAAAAGCCCTCAGAACTGCCACAAAGGGGAGCGAGATAGCAGCCAGGACAAGGCAGAGCGAGAGAGGGTGAAATGGAGGGGGACGGGTGAGAGGGCCAACATTTGTGGGCCTAGTTGGACTTTTGGCAAATTAGCGACTAGGAAAAAGCTTAAAACATTAAGCGAACAAAACAAAACATTTAACAAATTTTATGAATACGATAATAGGCAGACAGAGAGAACAACAACAACAACAACAACAACAACAACGACAACAAGAGAGCGCAGGCACACACTCGCACACACACACACACGCCCATCTCGACACATCACATGCTTGCCATTTGTTTTTGCTGACAGTTTTTGTTATTGTTCTTACTTAATTTTAGTCTCGAATTTTATCTTCTTCTTCTTGCACCCGCTATATTTATTAATTTGCTAAATCAATTTAACTAAGACGCGGCTTATTACTGCTTCAGAAGGCGCATCAAGCGGCAATGAACTTGTAAATTGAAAAATATGCAAATGGAAATATCAAAGTGCACCTATATATATATATACATATATATATATGCGGGAAAAGCGACAAAAATTGCTGTAAATAGGTCGAAATTAGCGGGCGGCACTAGAGAATTCTATTTATTGTTTAAGTCATTTGCATTTGAAATATATTTCTCTATAAAAATGCAAATTAGCCTTTTGTTCTAATTTTTTTTTGGTTCACTTAATTTTTATCAATTATTTTGATAACAGGATTTTCTTTATATTTTATATTCTGAATGATGATATATATTTGATCTCATATTTTTTATACACATTCTCTCCCTTCTTAATAAATTTTTCACTTGATTTTCATTCACATAATTTAAAATTTTTTTAAGCCTTTTAATTATTTTTTTGAGTTTTGCCTTTCAACAACTTATTTGTTTACGTTTTATTTTCATATCACTTTTTTGAGCACCTTGTTTTTAGTTATTTTGACACAAATTAGACTCGTGGATTTATTTATTGGGTGGGTTCGTGTTGAGTTCTATATTTTTTGAACAGAATTTTTGGAAATTTATTGTAGAAACATTTGCTTTTGACATTCGCTGCCCGAATTCTTGTTATTGTGCTGTTTGTTCTTTCGAATTGGACAAGAGTGACGCGCGCGTCGCTCGGCCGGCGGAGTCCAATTGGAAATGCAGTTGAAAATAAAGCACAGAAAGCGCAGCGTGCGAAAGAAAACAGCAAAATTCAAATGACGGCTGCGGCATCAGCGACAGCGACAGCGGCAGCGGCAGCGACGGCGACGCTATCGTATACGTAATGTACGAACTCGTATTTGTGAGCGGACGCACGCGTGTGTTTACGTGCAGGGTTGTGCCTGTGTGTGCGTTATTTTTTTTTGTTTGTCTAACTTTTCCGCAAAGCCGAAAATTGTAAGACAAGTGCGAGAACGATAGAGAGAGAGAGCGCTTGCCTATGCGTGAAGAGAAAGCCCATACAGTGAGCTTTTAAGAGCACTGTTAACGCGATCGCCTGTTAAGCCAGCTGCGCGGCGTTGCTCTCTCCCTCTGCTATGTTAACGGCGACGCAAGCCGCTTTGATTTCTCTTGAAAGGATTTGCTTGCATCGTATGATCTTGCGCGTCGAAGTGATAAAAAAAAAAACGTTTACATGATTTCAGTTGTTGCAATAAATACTGGCTTATCTTTGCTGTTGTTTCGCAGATTGTGCAAATGGTAAATTGTGATACGTAACGGTTGCTTATCAATCAAATAGCATTAATGCCTTATCGGCTGTTGAAATCAAATTTGCTCATGCCTATTTTTATTGGGAAATGTTAATAATTACGTAGTTCATGCAATTTGCAGACTGTTTGTCTTCATTGTTAAAATATATCAGTACCCGTTAATCAAATAAATGCATTACTAACCGTTCACTTCACCGTTCGCGTTTGTTAACTTTTAATCGTTTTATATTTGTGTTATCAGTTCGCGCCTAACAATCCAAATACTGCTGTTAACTTGCTGCTCTATAACAAACAGTATGGCAATGCTGTCAGCTAACATACCGGCTAATTGGTTTATGAATACACTAATAAGCATGTCAAGATGCTTAAAGACAACGCAGGGAAAATTCAGAAACATTGATTACTTATTGATTGTCGACGGACTTCTCTTACGACCCCTTTAGCAAGAATTGGTTGTACTCTATATAATGTTGGCAATGATGGTCACTTAACAGCGCGCTGCTAAATACTATTCACCACATAGCCGAGACACTCACCGCTTTGCGTTTGTCCGCCTCGCTGACCGCTGAATTTGAACGATGTCGAAACAGATCCATAACTTTGGTCATCGGCGATCTCTGATTGGCATTGGCATTCGGACGCACAGCAGTGACCGTGTGGTAATACTACATATGTACAAAAAATCACACATATATTAGCTATCCATGTGAGCAGTAGGAAGTGAAAGGGCGGCAGCCATTACCTGCGCGTCGCTGCCCTGATGCGGATGCGCGCTGCCATCTTTGTACTTGCTCTTGGCGGAGACGGTGCCGTCGGCGTTGGTTATCGTTACGGCGGGATGCTGTCTATGGCCGAAATGCTGCATGGCCACTTTCATGGAATTCATGAGGCCGCCTGCACCGCTTGCAGCTGTGGCGCCGCCACCTGTTGCCGCAGTTCCTGGTGCTGCTGCTGCCGCAGATGGCGGGGCGGGCGCTCCCCCGGATACGGAATATGTGCTGCTGGTGGCGCTGCTGTCCGCCGATGATGGATCCAGCAAGTGCTTCTCCTTGTGTCGTTTCGCATCCGACTTGGCCCGCGGCCTAAACACATCGAAGATGGTGGGCCGGCGATTCGGCGACGCGATGCCGTGGACCGTCGACTGATTGAGCACGGGTGAATCCTCACCGCTGCGCCGACGCTCCAGCGAACCGGAACGCGAGCCGCCGCTGCCCACCATCCGTTCCGTGCTGCGTGAGATCTTCTCGCTGTGGCGGTTCAGCTTCTCCAGCTTGGCGGCTTCGCGCTCAATCCGACGGGCCGTCTCGCGCTCCAGCTTGCGCGCCTCCTTCTCGCGCCGCGACTGCTCCTTCTCCTGACGGCTGTGAAAAGAGGCAAAGAGTTATTGCTGTGTCTAGAATAGATAGATTTTCTCATTTACCGCTGCTCCTTCTCCATTTTCTTGTATGCCTTCTTGGCCGCCTTGCCATTGGGTTCAGCCGGCGCACTAGAGGGCCGGGAGCCGGGCACACGTGACAGGCCATCCTGTTCCTGAAAGCGAACATGACGTTTTAGTGCAGAATTCGGCTTAGTTGGATTCTTATTGGATCTAGCAATATTGTCAGCCGAATCTTCGGCCTCTTGCATTGTGGCGGCTGCCAGCCAGCGCGGCTAAATGCCAACTGAGCTGACACCAATAAAAAAGGTATCGATAAAGTGGCCACCCACTGCGCGATTATCCTGCCTGTTTGTCCTGTTCGGTGCAATTATGCCGAATTGTCTACAAATACAATTTGAGCCCAACCCAAACCTCGAATCAATACAAGACGCAATTCGCAAGGCAAGAACAACAGCAAAAAGAATAATAATGGAGACTCAGGCGTATCAAATGTGTTTTATTAATTGAACAATTCCTGCTGCGTCGAGCTGTCTTTAATCGAATTTAATCAATTTATTTATGAATTACGCAAAGCAAACGGGAATGGTTTTGAAACGGGCTAACTGGGGAGTTGCGACGTCTGTCAACGGTTCGTGCGTTAGCTAAGCGCTGTGTGCGACTGAGACAGCAAGAGAGCACGCTGTTAATGGCAAACAAGCAGAGTGCGCAGAGTAGGAATTAACAGTTATGTAGCCGACGGGCAGTCAAAAGGAGAAATTGCATAATAGATAGCTATCAAGCGGATGCCAAAAGCTGATTGATATGTTATTCAATGTAAGTGCAGCTAAGACTAAAGCTTATTAATTTCGTCACAGCAAAAATTGTTTTTTCCACTTGCGAAATCTTATTTTGAACTGGAATAACTGGACTTTAAAAGTGGATTTCTGTTTGTCTAGCAATTCTCCATTTATCTCTTATTATTTATCTAAAAACCTTTTAGCACCCTGCTAACAGTTAACTCAAACATCGCTATCTTCCAAATTGTTTACTTCCGTCGGCAAAGGCTGTAAATGGAATACTTTCAGTCTCTTCCCCAATAGTTGGTCGCCGGTTAATTGCACGACCTTTCCGCCAACTTTCACAAATTGTCCAAAATAGAGAGAAAAAAAAAAAAAATAAATAAATAACTGAGCTGCTTCGATTGGGCCCTCAGACAGTCTGACACGCAGACGCACGGACGGACACCTGTGTATTTGATTTATTTTTAGCTAACTATTCAGCGGCAATTTCACAGTCAACAGGTCAACACAATTTTTGTTTTTGCTGTGTTTTTTTCCACTTTTTGATGGGCCGTTGCTTGCGGCGACTTTTCGACATTTTTGCACTTCGCCGGAATGCCAAGTCACGTGCCTCGCGGCTTGTCTACAGCGATAGTGTTGTTGCCCCAAATTGATGGACGGCATTAAAAGCAATTCGAGCAACTCGAGAAGTCCGATGATTCCGTCGATTCCCAAGCACAGGGCGAGGCGAGAGATGAACACGCCCACAGACAGACACACCCAACTAGACGGGGTAGAGGGGAGACCCCTAAGCCTTTCTCCTACCCCTCCAGATGGCTCCGCAAATGATGATGCAATAGACGTAATGCAGCCAACCAGCTGCCATAGCTGGACTACCCCAAAGGGAAGAGTAGCTAAATGTCAACCAGAAGCCCGACACGCTCTCTCAGATTGGGTTGAGTTGAAGTGCTGCCGCCTCAGCTGTGCGACATTGTCTATTGGCCCAAGCAAATATTTGCAGAGACAGCGAGAGTGAGCAGCGCGGGGGGAGGAGTGGAGTGAGGGAGAGGGGGCTGCTCAAGTGTGATTTGCTTGGCCGAGCAGACGAACTTTACATATGCAAAGCTGGAAAGTCTCTATAATTGGGTGTGGTTAGTGCCCCATTGACGTAATTGTTTACCCAAAAGCACTCACACACACACACACACACACACACACACACAGCCATTTGAGAGTGCAATGTCAGGCCATGTAACTAGAACAAAAGGTAATACCCTACAGACGGTCGAGTTGTTCATGCATATGCATATAGCGTGAATTGCC
>JABVZY010000307.1:5480012-5501461 GCA_020883555.1 Drosophila nannoptera
TTTGTCTAAATCCGTGTAGAACTGTGTCTCTGATAAGCCCGAGTGTTATGAAAGGTGAGGCCATATAATCAGCTTTAATTATTGAAAACTGACTTTCTGCGCAGCTTTAACTGCATTTTCCGACTTGTGATTTCCCTATGAAAGGAAGCTCGGGTGTGGCGCGGGGAGTGGGGAGTCGAACGTGTGCGAACGGAAATGGCATACCGAAATTCACAAACTGTGCAAATATTTCAAGGGAATTATAAAAAAAAAATGTGCCGCAGTTTGAGCCAGCTTCATTCAGCCAACAGAGCGAAAATATTTATATATATATATGTAAACAGATATATGCATATATATGAACATTCTACAGCACAATAAAAATGAAATTAATATACATGTGTCAAGAAAATAATAATAAAAAAAAAATGGAAATACAGTTTCTAAATGTAATCACAACAATAAAGCTTTTCCTGATTCATTTTTTTTTATATTTTTCCCCAGGGGTATTAATGCCCTAGATGAAATATGGCATATCAAAAAAGTCGTAAAGTTTGTGCCATTAATATCAGCAGATGAGCAGAAGTAAAATGGAATTCTCATTTGTTTCTGCTTAGAAAAATTTGTTGAAATTCAATTAAAAAAAAAAAAAAAAAGGTTGACTCAGAGACGCGACTAAATAAAAAGTGACAGCTATAAGTTACTATAAATTAAACTATTTCCAGTTAGGCCTGGCCAATTGCGAGTGATTTAAGAGGAAATTAAAATAGATAATTGAAAAAGTCAGCTTAGATTCAGTGGAAAGGGTATTAGAGCCGAAGACTCTTTCACAATTTCTCTCTCATTGCAAATATAATACGTATATATTTAATTGTGAGTTTTTTTTTCTTTGAAAATCAAAACAGCATGAATAGAACAAATGATTATATAGAGAGCTGATGAGCTAGCTATACTAAATTTTTGTGTAGCATGTCAAGCCTCCGCTGCTGCTGCTGCTGCTGCTGCTGGTTATCGGTGCTGATCGCATTTTCAGTAGCCCGTGAAACGCGTAGCTTGAAGCACGCATACGCCATGGTAGCCCGCGTCCATATTGCAGCCGAATTACTCATCTGCCTGCTGCTCGCTGGGGCCGCCATCGAGGCCCGAGTCGAAGAGTACGCAAATTTTGAACCTGCCGAATCCGATCAGACGACAGAAGACACTACCACAGAGACCGCAACCGAGGAAGCCTCCACAGAGTCGAATAATCAAAAGCGTTTGGTCAATATCAACAGCCTAAGCGATAAGTGTGAAATGGAGAAGGGCACGACGAGTGCTCGGTGTAGGGGATTCCGTTTCGATGAGCCGCTTGAGGTGGCTTTCTTTGAGCTGCCCACGCGGGTGAATATATCGCCAGGTGGCGCCACCTATGAGCTTAGTTCCAAAGAACAGCCCCTGCTGCAGACGCTGGTCGTGACGAATTCAACGTTCGTGAATTTTCCACTGCATTTGTTCTACGAACTGCCGCTGCTCGGCGAACTGGATATGCGACAATGTGGCATACAACATGTGAGCTGGGAATGTTTTCTGGCCGCGGACCGGCTGAAGATTCTGCTCTTATCGGACAATGTCATCGGCGAGCTGAACGAACGGATTTTCAGCTATGCCAGCCAGATGGAATTTCTATTTCTAAATGATAATCAACTGAGTCGAGTGCATCCGGATGCGTTTATGGATTTGCGACAATTACAGCATCTCGATTTGAGCGGTAATCAGCTAGAGGAGCTGCCGGAAGGTCTGTTCGACGATCTGGCAGCACTGCGTCATCTGACACTTCAAGATAATCGCCTGCGCTCTATCAGCAACACGCTGCTGGCACACAACACACGCCTTCACACAATCATCCTGCATGGCAATCAGCTTCGACAGCTGGGCGACTATGCCTTCAGCTCGGCGCCCAATCTGAGCGTCCTGGACGTGTCGCACAATGGGCAGCTGGCTGTGCTCGTGCTGAACCTGAATGCGGGTCATTTGATGGCCCGCAACTGTTCGCTGGAGCGTGTGAATATTTATGGCAGCGTCGAGAATGTTGAGCTAGGCGATAATCGGGTGCAGGAGCTGTATTTCTCGGCGCCGGAGGCACTGCAGGATCTCGTGCTCGCCAACAATTCGCTGGAGCAGGTGGCAACGTTGTCGCGCGTGCCACGCCTGCGTCGCCTCAACTTGGCCAATAATCCCAAGCTGAGCGAAATGCCAAACGATTGGCAAAATTCCCAATTGGAGCGGCTCGACATGAGCAACACGGGCCTCAGGCAGCTGCCGCAGGCCGTCCTACGTGGCATGCCCCACTTGCGGAAGCTCAACGTGTCCGCCAACAACATCAGCGACATCGATATGCAGGTGAGTACCAGCACAACGATAATCGATAACGGCCTCGATTAACCGATATACGATCATTCGCAGGATTTCGAGAAGCTGTCACAGCTCACGCATTTCTTCATCCACGCGAACAACTGGAACTGCTACAACCTGAGAATGGTCATGGATATGCTGATAATGGCCTACGGCATTACCTATGTGCCCGATCGGGTGGTAGACGACTTTCCCGGCACCTACATTAACGGTATCGCCTGCATGTACCGTCTGCCGGAACGCGAACAGCTGCAAGTGGAATCCAAGCAGGATCTGTCTGCCTCCGCTTCGGCCAGCGTGGAGTCCTTGCAGTATCCCGAACCCACCGAACTGGACAAATTGCGGCGCGAATTCAAGGCTGTGGTCCAGCACATGGAGCAGAAATTCGACAGTGTCTACGCTCAGCTGACCAGCCTGAATGCCAAAATGAGATCCCTCGAGAAGGTCAACAACACCCTGTGGAACCAAATGACGATAGTCGTGTAAATATCGAACCCGCGATGCATTAGAGTAAACGATAGTTCTCCAAGTCTAAGCTTTTCTCTTCACTAAATTGTATTTGGCCTAAGTCTGTGCTATTATTTTCTAATGAATTAGTTTTCTTTTGAGAAATGGATTTTTGATTTGGCAATGCCATGGACTCTGGCTGGCAATGCCCTCAAACCATTCTGCAAGCTTCCAAAAACTGTTTGACAGTGGAAAAATTCGTCGAGGCTATAGCTTTTTATCAAACGGGCAGCGCCATAAATCACAGCTGCTGCCAGACCTGAACACATTCTCTTTGAGTCACCCTGTGACGCAGTTGAGCAAACAATCAAAATTACCGAGCGGCCAAGACAATACGAACATGGAACGGTTCTTCACCGAGGCAGCTGTAAGACAGCTTAAATATATTTCTCAGGAGGTTCATTCGTTCCGAAGGAATAAAGGCTTTGCGACATGATTTAACCTCGCTAAAGTACCCATTGGAATATTTAAAAGCCTGCTTCCGACTAATAATCCACTAACTACTTAGATAAACAGAAATCGCATATACTATATTATTATTGTTGCGGTTCTCCGGTTAAAGATCGGCAAAATCTGATCTGAATTGGCAGTTCGTGTTGTTTTGCTTTTAAACAAACATGTGACTGAAATATATACAAATCCATATATTTACACACAATTGTATATAACGCTATGCTATTTAACGGTAATTGGCACACACATACACACACACACAGAGAGAGGCACGGTTAGAACTCGTGCATGCCCAATGTAAACATTTCGTATTTGCCGCAGAAATTTAAATGGAAAACTGTTTTCCAATAGTCGAGGCGAGATTACGCTGATTGCTACGAATTTCTAATACCCTCACCAAAGCCAAGCAATGGATTTTCTTTGATTATCTCTGCTCGCATCTGGCAAACAGAAAAACAACTAGAAAAGATTAGATAAGAGCAATTCATTCCAGCAGCCAGATAGAAATCATAAAGAATAGAAGGAGCCTGCTGAAGGCTGTAAAGAACTTGAACTCAATCTTCTGATATCGATCGATCTCTTGGCAGAATTATGGCCCAAAAAGAAGCTTTATAAATCAAATTAAATGAAGGGGGAACGCGTTTCTCATATCAACACAAAGAAAGTAAGGCATAAATCAAAGAAAATAAGAAGAAGAAAAACCAACCTGTGTTTAATCACTAACTGGAAATTCTCAATTCTTGTTGCAGATGTTGTTGTTGTAAAAATTACTTTTCGTATAAAAAAAACTTAATTGAATTGTGTAGCTCGTTTGGCACTTCTCTCATTAAACACACACACATAAATATACGTATAAACTCGCACAACGTTGACATATAAACACATATACACTTGGCGAAATATAGGGGTAGCTTGATTTTTCGCAATACACTTTGAGCTGTAATTAAAAACACAAATTTGCCATTTAACTATTTGTAGTGGTATAACATAAAGATTAAATTTGAATTATTATGATATTTTGTTTTGCTCCTTTTGATTTTCTATTTCTTTTTTCCACTTGTTTCCCAGCACTTAAGGCGTTGACGTCTGATTAGATTAATTTATAACGCGTAAAAATTTTCTTAATGTGACTTGTTTGTTGTTGTTTGTAATTATCAAGCAAGCAAAATATATATCGCATACGCACTGGACACCCCGAATACACTCTCTTAGGCTCGCATATACAGCAACAACACGAACAATTAAATCTTTATGCAGGAGCAGAGCTCTCTTCCACTTTGGACTTTCCAATTGGAACACGCATCAGAAACTGATCAGAAAGCGTCGGTCAATACAATGCACAGAGCGCACGGATGCAAGTGTAAGTGTGAATGAGAGGGATAGAGAGGCATGACAGAGTCACAATTAATTTTATACTGCAATTGTATTACAACAGAGGCTCGTTGCTATGGAAAATTTCCATTAGTTGTTGCTATTACACCAATTGTAGTTGTTGTTTTCATTGCTGCTGCTGCTACTGTTGTTGGTATTTGTGTTGATGTGTATGCGTATAACAGCTGATCAACGCACGCAGTTTTGCAGCTGATGCCGCTTATTGATTTTTCCTCCTAATTTTCTTGATTTAGTTTACAAAGCGTTTTGCGCACAACTCGAGAACGAAACAGCTACAAGCGCATGGGAGCGATGTTATTACTGACTTCGCGAGGTAACCAAATTCCTAACGCTGTCAACGATAAAAAAATCTACGTCGACGTCGACGCGTTTATAAATAAGGGCTTTATATATAGCTTATCTTAGGATATTTAACCGACAAGAGGAAGCCAGCAATGTCAATTCGTTTTTGCATTAAGAAATATTTTTGCGCATTTCTTTTCTTAACTCTTGATTACTATTTCCTTTTTATTATTATTTTTTTTTTTCTTTTTTGCCAAAAAGGCGCAACAGGTAAACACAATCATACGAATAACACCCAGCCATACACAAACACACACACGTTCAGAAGCAGCGTTGGCGCGCGCGCGTTGTCCGCTGCCGCTTGGATGTGGTCAATCACAAATTAATTATAATTTACGCACAATATCTTCTCCTTCACTACATTTAACTAATTGCTGCTAATTAATCGAGCAGCGAAATAGGAGAACTAGGGATATGGGTAGTGAGACCGATAAAAAACGAAACGTTTTATGACAAAGTACGCGACAGACAGATATCAACTTAACACGACAAAAATATATGGGTACTAAGTTGTTTTTGTGCCCAGTGTGACCGGTTTTGGAAATCCTAAAAATGCTGAAATTGATAATACTGAAAAATACCAATTGTAAACTATCACTGATCGCGCATAAGAGTCAACGCTAGTTAATTTTTACGTACCGTAGGTAACCCCTGTTGATTCTAACATATAATAGTGCTTAAATGAATTATTATATTTTAAAATATAATTACAAGAATTGTATTACATTATCACATAAGCTATTTGATGTAGTTTCTCGATTCAATATTATTGTCAGGCTTGAACATGTAATGACCCCCAATGCACACAAACATCAACAATCTGGCAGCACACAAGGCTGCCAGATGTACATGGGCTACTCATAGCAGCCAGCTTTAATATGACAATACCGAAAAGGCGCCAAGTTCAAAGCATGAATTGATTTGCTGCTAGCAGGAACAGTTGTTCTAGACGTCTGTCAAAATGTAAGGCTTGTTGTCTATTTGCACAGCTGTGTAAGTATAGTCTATAGATTATATCATACACTCCATGCACTAACCAACTCCATGGAAATGCTTCTTTTCGCTTCAACAAAATCAATAAAAATGGCGCATTGCATTGAAAAGCGCTGACGACATTGCCCGCTCGCAACCCCCAAAACGCTTCCCACCCAACAATGGAATTTGAGACCCACTGGGCCACGGCATGACGGCATATTTCGATTCGAATAGTTCAGATTATAATCGAGCTGCTGTGCGGCTCTTCACGCTTGCCACTCACCTGGTCAATGTCAAAGTCCCATTCGGGCGAGGGCGACCGGTGTGGCGCTTGCCCCCCGGGGGGCGGGGTGCACACAGCCGGTGAGCCCGCCTGCGGCTCCTCCGGTATGACGGCGAATCTGCCGCGTTGCAAAATCGGCGAAATGGCGCCATAATTAGCTGCAAAAACAAAAGAAAAAAAAAAGTTAGTTGAGCTGATTAGTAGGAGGAGGAGGAGGAGGAGGAGGAGGAGCAGAAGTAGGGGAAGGGGTGACACTTACATGTGGGCATGAGACGAAAGCGGCCTAGCGTCGTCTCTGGCGGACCCGCCGGCTGCGACGAAGTGACACGAAAGCGGCCCCGTCGCGCGGCGGTCACCTCCTCGTACCCGCTGCCGCCCCCGCTGCCAGAGGCAGCTCCACCGGCGCTTTGCATTGTGGTAGGAATTGCTGACTGCTCTACAACTGCCTGGCGAGACCGAGAAAGAGACAGAGATAGAGAGTGAGTTAGGTTTAAATAGTGTGAAAGAGAAAATCGATAGGTCAACTGAAGTTGACCAAGACTAAGTGGGAACAGAGGGGTGCGGGCCGGGATGGGGCGGGAGCCGTAACGCCTTAAAGTATGCAGCAATGCGACAGATGCGACAGCTGCGGAGCCAGCGTTGCCACTTTGTTACACAAATCGTTATTGCAGTCGGCGAAGACAAAAGAAAAACGTACAGCGTAAAAGAAAAAGAACAAGTATGGGACTTGTGTCATTCAACTGTTTCCGCACGCATGAGTGCGAGCGAGAAGACGGCGGGTGGCGGGGAGCAGGTCTTGTCGCCGGCAGACAATGCGGCGTATGTGTGATGTGTGGATGTAAACATTCAAAAAGAGTATTATTTCTTGCTGAGCATATCGGTTCTGTGGAGTGTTGCGAATTGGCGAAATTCAAAATAATAATATTAATAATAAGAGAAACGGTTAATTTATATTATTCAAAAAACAATACAAAAAAAAAAAATAAAAATAATAAAATAATTGTAATAAATATATATTATTATTACACTATTTCACTAATAATATCTTGAAAATTATTTTACATTTTAAAATATAATATAGTTAAAATATAATCTTAATAACAAACTATTTATTATTATAAAATGTACTCTTCTGAATAAGTTTTTTATTCTTATTTCATCAATTTGGCGGGACGATCCTGATCGATTGATATAAATACAAAAAGCAATTGACATTAGTCCGAAACATATGTGAATGTGTGTGTCTGTGTTTGTGTGTATCTTTGCTCTATTCACGAATTCATGAAAACATTTGTGCTTTAATTAAGACAAAAGTTGATTAATTGACTAGTTCGCAGCGTTTCAATTGCTCGGCGAATCACATGGTAACCTTGTAATTCATGGAAATTTATAATAATAATATCTTGTGAACTTTACACAAAATCATTTCACTTACTTTAATTAATGATAATAACAACTTCCATTTATTTAGCTAAAAAAAATTTTTTTTTTTATCAATAATTAATAACTTTAAGTAGTTTATTTTTTGAGCACTTTATCCACTAAGTTTAAGCTTTTTCCATTTTTTTGTGTATATATTCTTTCAACAATTCAAAATGATTTGTGTTGGGCTTTTCTTTCAACACTTTTCACCGCAATTGCGCGCCTTTGCTTTTCTTGCTGTTTCTTAAACTATTGTTTTTCGTTTATCTGCAGCTGTGTTCACTTTCAAGACAAATTCGTTTTATTTTGCGATATTCGTATCAAATCGTTTGCATAACTCGCTTAAACAAATTGTCTGAACACCTGAATATATTTAAGAATATTGTTATTTCCTTTACACTTTGCAATTGCACCACTATTTTGCTTTTTTATTGATTTTTTTAAACATTGCAAAAAATGGAAATTTATTGAAGCGCTGTTAGACGCAACTGAAATTCCGTTTGGATTTCGCGTTTTGTTTTATGCAACTGAGCAGCAGCCCAGCACAAATAAAAAAGAAGGAAAAACATAACACTAAAATTGGCATGACCAAAAACAAAAGCACTAACAACAATAACTACAGCAACAACCAAAGTAGCTACGCCAAAACACGACAACAGCAGCCGAAAATGCGGCCAAAAAGAATGCAGCACCAAAATAAACCGAAGACCAAGCGAAACAGAACGACACGAAACGAGTCGCAAGCAAAATGCAATCGACTGCCCGCAGCTTCGAGCATTAATTGGCAAGCAGAGAGTAAGAGTGGGAGAGTGAGTGTGAGTGATAGTATGGGAGAGCGAGAGAGTGCGAGCCCGCGCGCCAGCTGCTAGACAAGGCGAATGGTTGTGTGAGTGTAGTCAAACGCGTGCCACAGTTGGGGTTCATTTACTTGTGCAAAGGAAAACAAACACAATGCAAATGCAATGACAGCGAGCGACATCGAAAAAGAGAGTGAGAGAGCTCATTCGCACGTTGGTACGAAACAAAACAAAGCCAAATGAAAGCAAGAGAGCAGCGTGTCGGGCTGTGTAAGAGCACATCAGCAAATTTAATTCATAAAAGCGCAAGAAGCAAAATGAAAATAACAACAACTGCAGCTGTGACAGAAATATGAAGAGAGAGGGAGGAAGACCGGACGTTGTTGCTGCTGGTGATGTAGTTGTACGAAGAGCAGTTTGCTATAAAAGAGTCTTTAAATTGCCGTTGGGATATTTTGACTGCGCCGCACTACGATTCACGAACAACAGCTGTTCAAAGCGGCGTATGCGCTATTTTCTTTATGCAATTATTAATAATATAAATTAAGCACGTGGGCATATAGATTGGGTACGAAGCAAGGCAGTAATAATAATTTATCTTCAAGCGAATTTATTATACATGTTAGCTATAAATTATACATATTACAAGACTTCTCTTGTTCCTAGAAATGTTATGAAATTTTCGTAGAATTTCTTATTGCATACTTTCGATCTCAAAAGACCGCATCAGCGAGAAGGTGACAAAGAGATTGAATTTTGCAAAATTTTAAAACAGGATTCACCTTGTATATTTAGAGCGTATTCGCAACATGAATCCATCGACAGCTTAAGCTTGAAATGTTGAAAGCAATTTCTACGCAATTTTAAAACAAAATCCGTGCGGCTGCAACAGCCATTTATTTAGTTCAGTCTTTGGGCTAACGTCCAAACATGTGACCGACTCGTGGATGACATCACTGGTGTGGGCAGGCGAGTGGGATTCTTTGAATGTGGTTGATTTGGCAAATGGGGCTGCTGATGATGCAGATGGCAGTCGCCACAAATCAAGCAAGGCAAAAAAGACAAGTGTGGAAAGCCGTGCTACCAGACAATCGGGCAAAGGCAGAAAAGCACAACAAATTTATGAAATACAAATGGATTTAGAAATAGTGCAAAAGTCGTTCGATATTCCTTCATTTCTTAAAAATTCTACTTCCACCGTAGCTCGTGACTACAGCTGAGCACGTGCCTTTCTTTTTTCCTTATTCTTTTTAAATGGAATGCCCCTAATACTAGAATATTTGACATCATTTACTTTTTAACAGTATTGACTTGTTGAATGCCATTTAGAGATAAACATTTTATACAAAAAACCAGGAGATGGCACTAATTATTTTTCAGGTCTCAGAGCTCTGCGACCCTCACACAATTTATAGATAGTTTAATAAATAATCTGTGCTAATGGAGAGATTCGCTCGACTTGTGTCTGGCTAGACGGTCACAGCAAATGGAGCGATTGGCAATGCTAATTATCGTTATTTTGCTTTGTCTTTTGACATCTTCCTTCACATTTTATTTTCAGCTTCTGCTAATTTTTTGTTGTTGTTCACAATTATCAGCGTGAAAAACCATTTAATACTGACACACAAATAATCGTCTGTCCCTGCGTATGTATGTGTGTTTGTCTGCAGAGTACGGGACTTTGTTTTGCTTTACGTACTATATGTGTATATATTTAATTGTGGCGCGATAACAGGGGCCGCAGCAAAAGCGTTTTTATTTTATGCTATCTGCGTCTGTGCATAAATCAGTTGTATATTCTTTTTGTGTATGAATATGTACGTTGATAATTTGATGGTTATTTAAGTTAAACAATTTACATAATGCAATGCAAAGTATTTTCGGCAATGTGCGAGAAATGGCTAGAAAAAGTTTACGTCACACACAACAACAATAACAATTTCAGAAGCAGCGAAGGCAGCCGGCAAACGCTAACGGTAACAACCACCATTTTAGCATGGTGCAAGAGCGCGAACGTTAGAGAAAGAAAATGAGAGAGCAGTCACACATTCACGTGTGAGCCTGGCTGTGTATATATGTGAGTGTGGATGGCTGCGTGCCAGTGTTGTGAGGGTATTTGTCAAACGCGCTGGCAGCATGTGCTTAGAACCTATTTTCTAAATACCAAATTTATATATTTAAATTATGCCGAGCAGTTTATTGTCTGCTGCCAATCACTTTCGATTCACTCAGTTGCTAAAATTAGGTTTATACTCACGACCACGCACACAAACCCACTGGCATATATACTATATCGCGGCGACCCCTGTCACACATACACACAAGCAAACAGCTGGGTGCAACAACAATATCAACGACTCACCTAATTGGAAAATATTATATTTGTTTTACACAATAATTTGTGTTGAATTTCTTATTGATTTATTAAACTGAAACACTTTTGATCACTTCCTTAGCACACTTGGCGTTCATTTTAGAATGCCGATATAACATTTCCATCAGTTTGCAAAACCTTGCAGTTGTACGTTACAATTCACTCATGAATCCTTCTTATGGTAACACCGTACGCGTAGCTTTCACTAAACGAATAATTATTATAATATTGTACACTATTCAATTTTAAATACCGTATAATCCCAATTTTATTAAAGCCGCGAGCGTTCACAGTGAACGAGCATAGCTAACGAATATAAACACTTAAAAAAATCGCCCATCAGCAACGAACGTCATTTTGTCGATGTCACGTCGATACCCTGTGGAGAAATTCGATAGTGAAATTTAACGATGAATCGATTATAGCTAATGACTGTAATGTTTTTAAGTGGCAACGCTAACAATTTGCTTATGAATTGAAAAATTACGAACGCGAATGTTAATCTTATGTTAGTTGTATTTTTTTCAAAATTGGTTTGGAATGCAGTTTTTGTTCAGCTCCTTATTACAAAAATTTACTTTTGTACGTGTTATAGCACAAACTAATTCAAACCTATAAGGGATTTGTATTTTACGACAAATAAAGCTATAATTTATTTCTATGAAGTCAGCTTTGCTTCTTCCTGCTTGCCATCACCCGGCGGTTTCTTATTCGTCGGGGGTTCTTTTTTTTTTCCATACAACATGTCCGTAAACAGCGCCGCAAATACCAATATCGCGCCCAACCATTGACGGGCTATCAACACGTTGCCAAAAAGTAGTACCGAACAGAGGACAGTAAAGAATTTTCTCGTGGTGGTGACCACCGAACATGCTAGAGGTCCAAAATTAGCCACCATAAGAAAGATGAATAGTTGTCCTAATGCTCCACACAGCGAGATCATAGACAAATGTATCCACACTTCTGAGTGTCGCAAGCCGAACTGTATGAAATCAATGCCTTCACCTGTAATGCCGAATTAATAGTCAAAAATATCTTGGCCACCCAATTACTCTTTCACCTGTGACTATCATGGCCACGCCGAGCATTAGGGTGCTCCAGTAGTTCATTGATAACATCATTTGCTGACCCGAAGGTGCACTAGCAGCACGTATTCGCTCTTGCACAGCACCGGTCAGGCCATCCATTGAGAGGCTTAGGAAAAGGAGCAACTCTCCCAGGCCAGTTGTTTCTGGAGGCAGGTTAGAAACTTTGCTCTCCTTGTACATGAAGAGTATGACACCCAGCACAATGGTCAATACACATCCATACCGCGTCCAGCTGTACGATTTGCGTCCAACAAGTACGCCCAGTATCATAACCGGAATAGGCTTAGCTGACTTGCCCACAACAGCCGTAGGATAGGGTACCCAACGCAAAGCCATATTAGTGGAAACCATTGCCAGTAGATATGTCAGAGAACTGGCCATGTAGTAGCCCTTGTGTGTGGTGTCTGTCGTCTGAGGTTTCACTGTGAGCATGCCTGAAGCAAACAAGTGGGTGTTAAGTTATAGAGCGCTAACACTCAAAGCAAATTACCCTGAGCAAACAGATAATTGCAGAAGCACTGCACCCATACCAGAGCAAGAGTGTAGGTATACCGCTCGCCAACATTCCCATCCGGCTGCATTTGGTCGCCGTATCTTCCGCGCGTCAACTTTTCTTGAACGATACCATATAGAAAATAGGAGAAAAATATGCCCAGGGCGTAAATGGCGAAGCGGCTGCGTTCTGGTATTTGCATGGTCAGTATACAATTTACTAACACTTAAATATTTGAACTTTAGGCTTAGTAAACTAATTTTTTTTTTAAACTTCTAGCATCACGTTTTAAATCGTAAATAGTCTGATTTAGTCAAGAAATTCTAATACGTGGAGTTTAGAGATGATAAAATATCGTGACAAGTCTCAAAATACGTAATCGATAAGTAACAGAAGGGTTGCCACTATCTCTGAGAAGAATTTTCTGCAGATATATCGCTCATTGCGCATAATTTGAAAAAGTATCGTCTTAGTATTTACTGCAATTCGAATGCGAAAAGTTTCGTAAGCACTGAAGAAATTATATTTCCTTTATTTGGTTTAAAAATATTCGTGTAAAATATAATAAGACTATATATCCTTGCTCGCTCGTTACACTTTATAATGCACTTAAATTGCTTTATAAAGCCATAGAAATACTTCAATATTTTGAGTAGTTCATAATTAAAATTTGTAAATCTATAAAACCCACATATTTTTGATAATGGTAATGTTTTTTAAAACTATAAATACACGTCCAAAAATAAACAACAACAGAGAAGCATTAATTAAAATCTGCAAATTGGTGGAGCGCCTAAAGCTTACCAGCTAAGCAAATAATAATTTGAAGAAAATGTATAAATAAATCTTGGGTTGGTGCAAAAATAATTGTTTTGTGTGTGGACTATGATAACGGGAGCTGCATAGGCGGTAGCCAAGTGTAAAAGAGTATATAGGCTGCACTCGACACAACGTTCGATGCGTCCAGCGGCGACACAACTTGGTCGTCGAACTTGTACCAGCGTTCGTAGTGTGCGCTCTTGCAGAATGCCGTATAATGCCCTTCCTCCATTGTGCCATAGTGATTGGACACAGCGTACAGTTGGTAGGTTTTAGGTGTTACGGCACGTGATTCGGCACGTGCTATGTACGGTTTCATTTCCAGATTTTCCAGTGGAAATTTTAAATAGTTTTGCTTCTTAATATAGGCACCTGTGTTTCGAGGATCTGCATAGAAACTGTTAAAACGAGAAATAAAGAATATTTGGAATGAGATTTGGAAGAATGGAATCTAGAATATATTACCGTTTCAAATGTATTACGAGCACTGGCGGTAACTTGGAAATGTCCAGTTTTTTTATAGCATTCCTTTTCGTCTTACAGTTGGGACAATTCCATCCGTTTATTTTCTCACCACTGAAGTACATGTCCATACACTGAGTCAGATAGCAAAGATTCGCGCTTGCCGGCAGTTCAAGACTGAGATTCGAGAAGCATTCGTATGTTGCCGACTCCTTGGTACAAGTGACACACTTCACGGTACTCTTGATCTGGCCATAAAATAAATGCAGTATTAGGCTTTCCTGCAATTTAGTAAACTCATTCCATGCTTTTTCCGAGGCACTAATAACATCACGCTGTCGCGGCACACGCAACGTTTGCAAATCGGAATGTAGCCAATCCATGAGTATAGTGAGGAACTCGTGCGAATCCTGTTGATCAACGCCGCGAAAAATTTTTTGATATTGGCCAACAACAAACTATGAATATATAATATTTTTAAGAATTGAAATTAACTCCATGCGTGCTTATCCAATATTTACTCTCAAATCCCGACTGGCCACGCACTTGTATTGACCGTTCCAGAGCTCTTTGATGAGTGCAGCCACCTCTTCGATGACCTGGCCCTTTGTCTTGTTGCTCCTACAAATATAGTTCTTATATTTGTCGGATACGCAAAACTCCATTAGCTGAGGCGTATTACTCAGACACTGAAGTATGCTATTCATATAGCAAGTGTTGCCCAGATTTTTGAGCCCTGTTAGACCACGACCCTACAAGAGAGACAATAGTAAATAATTTAATTTTCGTCAGGATATGCAAAATTGGTTTTGGTTACCCGTCTGAGCGGAAATATGGAGCTATAAATGTTGTAAGTGGGCGGCAGCTGTATTTTAACGCCCGCTACACAAATCATGTGTGCGCTTTATTGCCGACACGGAACCAATTAAATTCTAAATGCAACATGCTTTGGCTTCAGACAGCGTACGACTGAGCCGCTGTGCTGCAACCGACCGCTCGTTAAACGTGACGGTCTATTGATTGGGACAAATTCAATTTTTAGGCTTACCACGTTTTGGCCGACTACGGGTGAGAAATCACGGACTCGTATCGTTGAGTTCTCCACGTTGTGGCTCTGTGGTTTCGTCGAGCGATCGTAGACAGGCCGGGTCGATGTTTCCTCATAGTTTATCAATGGCAGTAAGTCCATGAGCATATTCTGTGCTAACTTGTCCGTAGGGCTGTCTGACCTAGCAGTTGGGACTTCTGTCTGCGGGATGTAATGTTTTTTAGCGGCTCGGGCAATAGCCAATTGACGCTCGCGTTCGAGCCGATCGCGTTCATGCTGTTCGTCTTGCTGTTGGCGTTCCTGTATTTTGGATTCAATGCGGCTGGTTGTCTCAGCATCGACCAGCACTTGATTTTGCTTACTTTGCTCCTTGTAGCGGTTTAGCTCGTCACGCAAACGATGGTTTTCGATTTTCTATAAGAAGCTTAGACCTATTAGAAGCCTATGTATTTTATTACAGTACTTACATAGTCTTCGGCCTTGCTCTCCAGCTGCAGTATGTTATAGAGTACTTCCTGTTCTGGAACGCTGAGCACCGCTCCCTCTGCATGAAGCTGCTTAAGGTCGAATAGGCTTTGCCACTTCTTGGCCGCCGAGTCGAGTAGCATATCATTGTGCTGGGCTTGTTGTAGCAGCGCTTTCTGATCGCGCATTATTTCATTAATGGGGTTCTCCTGCGGCTCTGGTGGTAGTTGTGGGTTCGGTGCGTTCTGCTCGTTGTTATGCAATACAGTCGGTTTGCTGGCACGATTGATACTTGGCCGTGGTTTGTGCTTAATATTCGGCGCATTCATAACATCCTCTTTCATTGTTATATCATTTATAGAGGGATATTCGATGTCATCAATTGTTTCAATCTCGTTGTTATTCTGCTGTGGTGCTTGGACGCTAGGATTGGTGCAATGTGTCGGATACATCATGATGAAGAACTCATAGCCGCCTTCCAAAACTTGAATGGGTGATCGGTAGATGACATCAGGATCCCACTGTATTGATTACGGCGTTTAATATTGATAACAAATTAACTTTTTACTCACATTTTTAAGTATATCCAGCAGCGTATGGATTGGCGTGCCTGGCTGCGCCTCTTTACTGTTCCAGTCCATAAGGACGACCGAGTCCTTGACAGAACGCGCAGCCCAAGAGGCCTTCGCACTGCTGCTTAGACACGCCTGCAATTTGCCAGCCGACATGCTGCGTAAGTCAAATATATTTATTTGTTTAGTAGTTGTAGGACTTTTGCCAATCACATAGGAATCAAACTTACCCGGGCTTTATCAGTTCTTCTGGCACATTGAATGCACAATAGTAGGTCAAATGGGAATTCTTATAGTCGGAACTGTGGCGACAGTCCATGACCAGCACAGACTGCTGCTGTATGCGCTTGAACAGTGCCTCACAGCTTATCACTTCCATTCTAGAGTACGCTACCGCATTCTGGTCCGCTGAGGTTGCTTCACCAATGGTCTCCGCTGAACCAAGGGCTCTACAAACTGGACCACCATTCATATACGTATTAGGTACGCTTGGCACTAAAAGCTCTTCGTAGCGTGAGTTCAGCGATTTGCTGATGAGCTCCAGTGTGTCCATTATACGGCGATTGAATTCAGTATCACCGAGAACCTGCCGGACAGCCATCTTGTGTTGATTGTAATCGGATTTTTGACGTATGACCGACAACATATTGAAATACTTCATGTAGGTGACATAGGCCAACTCTTGGTCCCCATCCTGGTAATACTCTTCAGCACTAAGGTACAGCTTGTGAGCCGTGTTGAGTAACCTAGAAACAAAGGTATTTTTGCATTAATGTTTACATCAGCATAAAAAGCTTTCAGTGCGGCTCAAATGGAAGCAAGTGTTTATAATAGGCGACGGGCTGAGATGTTTGTGGTATCCGCTTACATTTTCATGTTCTTGCTACGAACGTCTGGAATAGTTGTCCATTTATCCAGATCTTCTATTTTTTCGGCCATATGCAGCTTTTTCAAATGTGCCATTGCGAATCCTGTGTGTGTATATTATGCCTGGGTCTTTCAATGTGCAACCTGGTTGAATTCTACTAATTTCGACTATCACGTCAGTTCCGGATTCGCGATTTTATGTTTTTTTTGCCTGTGATGCCCTGTCTACGTTTGACAATCATAAACGTTAATTTACATTAAAAAAAAATAATAACTACGATTTACTCCACAAGCAACATCTATCACACATAGAACCGTAGCCATAAATTGACGTTTCTACTCTCAGATGTACAATTAATTAACGAATAGTTTTAGAAAATGTAGAACGGCGACAAAACCGATTGAACATATCGACAGCGCGCAACAGCTGTGGCTCATTGTGGTGGATCATCGATAACAATCATTCTACAGAATCTGCCATTCACAAACTTACGTTCAACTTAAAAGTGTATTTCAAAAATGATTTGCAATAATTGAAGATTATCCAAAAATAAATTGATTTGTGTAGCCGTTCAGTAATAATATATTCTTGTGTTATAAACATTTTATAGTGGGATTCAAAGATTATTTGAGTTATTGCGCTGCATCTACTCAATGCAATTTCGTGCACTATTAAGTTATGGGATATTTTCAATTTTTTTGTAAGAAAGGTTGCATGGCAATTATGCTTTTAAAAGCCGCTGGCATTGATGTATTCGTAGATAAGAATCCTATCGAAACTAATATAACAAGCTCATCATGGTGCAGTAAAGGGCAGCCAGCGTCTACGGCCTCGTAGATGCAATGCTTGCTTCCACGCGGTTACCAGCCACAAATATTTGTGTATGATATATGTCTACATAAGTAATCAACGCTTCTCTGACATAGTCCGTCGGTGGTCCTACTTCCGTGCTGGCATAGCCACAGCCAAGAATTGGAAGATGCTGTTGATGTACTTGTAAACTTTATGAATTCAATTTCCACTGTAAGGGCGAACGTAATTGTATGAGTGCGAAGTCCGACTTTGTGTCGAAATCTTCGTAGTCATCTGGAAATATAACGTACTCAACTTGAGTGTTGTCAAATTCTTCATCAGCTAGATACGCGATAGTTCTGACATTTGCTTCTTCCATGACAGGGAATTGGCCGAAGTAAATGCATTTCTTGGCAAAAAGTAAATTGAGCAGCATGATACTTTATTATAGCCGCCAGTACGATTTATAGATTTGACTCAAAACAGTTGGCCACAAGATAAAAAGAACTGTCAATAATACTAATATTCGCTTATCCATTCTCGGAAACTCCATAAAACTTACTGCCAAACAGCTACTACTAAATGGTAATACGAATGACTGGTATATTATATAATCCAATTCAAGTTATTTGGAACTGATTAGAATTATACTAAAGCCTGTAGAATTGTAATTTTCACCTAACTTGCATAACTTTTATCGTTCGCGTTTTTTGTTTGAAATTGTCTTGTGAATATCTCTAATGAACTTCGATACTTTGTAGATTTTCGTATATATGCCAGGGATAGAGGTATTCTTACAGGTAGATCCTACTGAGGCGATACCAACCAGGAATTTTTTCCACACTATTGGTGAACCTCCGTCGTACACACAATCTTTTTGAGACTCTGGCAGCTTCATGCAGACTACCGTATCCGACAAGAAACCACGAGCGATCTTCTTAATACAGTGTTTCCTTTCCATAAGTTCGATTTGGGAGATCTTAGGAATATCTGTGTCCTGCTGCTTATCGCTCTCGAATCCCCAGCCAAATGTGGAATATAAGTGACTACCAGTCAGACTGCCGGTCGATAATGCAATAAATTCAGTCTTACGTCCACCCAATGGTTGGGCTAACCTAACCAACCCTATATCCATTTTGGTATGTTTTGGAGAAAAATTATCCGGTACATAGAGCTTATCCGCCTTGGTGTAAAAAATATCTTCTCCCTTGACATGGGCCGCAGTTGAAACATTTGCTTGCTCAAGCTGGTAACGAAACGGATTTATACAGTTGGCCGACGTGATGACCAATACGGGAGAAAAGTATGAGCCACAGCAGGAGGCAGCATCAGGTGCACCGCCTTGGATGCGCACAAGCCAGCCTCCAAAATGTTTACCGTCTAACGAGAATTTTCCATCCCATTGCCGAGTGTCTGGACTCGTGCTGTTCCTTATCTGGTCTTGATAAAGTTTGCACTCAGCAAGGCCAAGGACGACTGTCGTGAGGAGCAGGAGAGAAAGTTGCATGTTGTCCAGAAGAGATCTTCAACTGCCAACACTATACACTTATGTGTGGCTATTATATATATACACTTGTATTATATACAAATGTGTGTCCATATTAATTGGAACTAATTGTGATTCGCTTTAATTTAAATACATTTATTTCAAATTATATTTAATTGACTTGGTTCCATTCAGCGATTTCGTATGGGACACATATTTCCTATACGTCATTTTATTTATTTACTATTATTTTTATTTAATTTTTGACTGCCATTACGCAAATTCAATGTAATCTTTCCCAATCATTAATTACAAAAATTTTGAACTTATTTTTAGGCATGTTAAGAAGTCGTTTGACGTCGTGCCCGGCAGCTGAAGCGTTCATCATTTTAAGCGCCCCGCTTAAGTCGTTTGATCGGATGCATACGTATTTATGGCACGACACCCGTAATCGAGCTGGCGACGCAGCTCAGGTGACGTCACGGCCAGTTTTGCGCCCCACTTGCGCACTTAGCGGTACTTTTGCACCACCCAAAAATACACACGCCCACACATATATATAGCCACAAATTTAAATATAATAAGCCAGCTAATATTGAGCCGTCGCGTTGAGTGGTTCAGGTTGGGCGCGCAGTTATTTTGGAAATTGTGCAATTTGGGTTTCAAGTGCAAAAACTGGACGCTGAACCCACGGAAGCACCAGCCTCAGCAACAAGGTATATTATATGATCTAATTCAAGTTATTTGGAACTGATTAGAATTCTAATGAAGCTTTTAAAATTACAATTTTCACCTAACTTGCATAACTTTTAATGTTCGGGTTTTTTGTTCCCACAGGAAGTTTTTCCATACTATTGGTGAACCTCCGTCGTACACACAATCTTTTCGAGACTCTGGCAGCTTCATGTAGACTACCGTATCCGATAAGAAACCACGAGCGAACCCCTTAATGCAGTCTTTCCTATCCATAAGTACGATTTGGGAGATTTTAGGAGTATCTGTGTCCTGCTGCTTATCCCGACTCCCCAGGCAAATGTGGAATATAAGTGACTACCATTCAGACGCCGGTCGATAATGCAATAAATTAGGTCTTACGTCCACCAAATGGTTGGGCTAACCTAACCAACCCTATATCCATTTTGGTATGTTTTGGAGAAAAATTATCCGGTACATAGAGCTTATCCCCGCCGTTGAGTAAAAGATACCTTCTCCCAGGGCATGGACGGTTGTTGAAACAGTTACTGGGCTTAACTGGTAAAGAAACGGATTTATACAGTTGGCCGACGTGCTGAGCCACCGCAGAAGACAGTGTTAGATTTACCGCCTTGGATGAGCACAAGCCAGCCTCCAAAATGTTTATCGTCTGACGAGATTTTCCCTTCTCATTGCCGAGTGCTTGGATTCGTGCTGTTCCTTATCTGGTCGTGATAAAGGATGCACTCAGCAAGGCCAAGGACGACTGTCGTGAGGAGCAGGAGAGAAAGTTGCATGTTGTCCAGAAGAGATCTTCAACTGCCAACACTATACACTTATGTGTGGCTATTATATATATACACTTGTATTATATACAAATGTGTGTCCATATTAATTGGAACTAATTGGGATTCGCTTTAATTTAAATACATTTATTTCAAATTATATTTAATTGACTTGGTTCCATTCAGCGATTTCGTATGGGACACATATTTCCTATACGTCATTTTATTTATTTACTATTATTTTTATTTAATTTTTGACTGCCATTACGCAAATTCAATGTAATCTTTCCCAATCATTAATTACAAAAATTTTGAACTTATTTTTAGGCATGTTAAGAAGTTGTTTGACGTCGTGCCCGGCAGCTGAAGCGTTCATCATTTTAAGCGCCCCGCTTAAGTCGTTCGATCGGATGCATACGTATTTATGGCACGACACCCGTAATCGAGCTGGCGACGCAGCTCAGGTGACGTCACGGCCAGGTTTGCGGCCCACTTGCGCACTTAGCGGTACTTTTGCACCACCCAAAAATACACACGCCCACACATATATAAATTTATATATAATAAGCCAGCTAATATTGAGCCGTCGCCTTGAGTGGCTCAGGTTGGGCGCGCGGTTATTTTGGAAATTGTGCAATTTGGGTTTCAAGTGCAAAAACTGGACGCTGAACCCACGGAAGCACCAGCCTCAGCAACAACAACAACAACAAGAACAAGAAAAGCAATAACAGTAAGAGGAACATCAGCAGGGCGAGCACTTCCTCACGCGCTGGTGCTGGGTAGGGCTAGCTGATCTTCCGGCATGGATGATGATGAGCGACTCACGTAGGCAACCCTTCGGGCGTTCCGGCTAGCACCCCGTTGGCAACGTATTTGGCACCTGTTGGGCGCCCGTTCGGCGTCTCATTAGCAGCTTGGGCACGCAGCGTTTAGCTCTAAGCGCATGGAGCATAATTATCAACG
>JABVZY010000307.1:5501520-5514504 GCA_020883555.1 Drosophila nannoptera
TGAGTGTGAGTGAGTGAGAGAGCGAGTAAGTGAGTGAGTGGTTCGCACGCCCAGCACTTGTCTCCATGCTGTGGTTAGTCACATATTCCGCATCAATGCGATGTACTGTCGTCGGCACGCCTGCGCCGCATCCCAAATGAGGCGGGCAACGCGTGCGCCGTTCGCTTCTGACGTCGCTGGCAGTAGCCTATTTGCCTATTTTGGCTGCCGACAGGTTGCTTAACACCCGAAAGCCCGAAAGTCCAGAGAATGATAAGCTTGAGCGAACTGAATGGAAGGGTGTAAAATGGGGAATATAATAATGCTCTTTTAGGGAAATGACTTATGAGATGAGAGAGAGAGCGAAAATAAAAGAGATCTTAACAGGTAGACTCGAAGAAGAGTGTAGGAAAGAGATGGCAAGATACAGAGAAAGAGGCAGAAAGGAGATATACAAGAGAGAGCAAGGGATAGATGCATATCAAAGGAAATTTGAAGCAGACATAAGAAGATAGAAGAGAGGGAAAGAGAGGAAGAACTTACTTACCGATCGACTCCCAAACGTACTTCCCCCTGTAGTGGATCCAAGCCTTTCTAGGGTTAAAATGTATTATAAATTCATCTGGCATCGAGCATACAAATCGTATATTAACATTGTACAAGCAGCTAACACAAATTTCCTCTTTTTTCAAATGGCAACAACTTCCTTATACAGTCATACAGAAAAGTACACGAAATTTCAAATGAAGTTCATAGAAAATGGTGCTTCACTTCTTTTTTTATCAGATTAAATATATATGTGTGTATATGTATGCATGTGTGTATGTGTTTGTGTGCAAACAGCGAGCGGATAGCAATATATTTTGTTTATCTAGCGCATTGTTTGCTTTGCTGGCATTTGATATCCTTGCTGCACCTGCAGCAAAGCACATCCCCTTTGCCACCCACGGCATCAACAAGAATTTCATGCCCCTCCGAGAGGAGAAGGGATAATGTGTGTGAGAGGGTACCTCACTCTTGTCATAAGAAGATCGAGGTGCTGAGCTGTCTGGCGTAATTCGATATGGTTAATGATCTCGTCTTTGGCCATCTGTTGCTCTCGGTCCCCGGTCTGTACGAAGATGCAGCTCCCCAGTGTAATTGACTCTTCCTGCCGTTGGTCAGGAAGCTGAAAAAAATTTAAATAAAATTGTCAGACAGATCGGAAGCAGAGCCAAAGACTTTTGGTTCACTGATCAGTGTAATAATCATCCTTTGAGCTTCAGTTCTGGGTCTGCGGAGATCGAAGAGCTTCGGTTTCCTTGATTCGCTGAATCAATAGAAATTCGGCAATCTGCAGGCTTACTCTCCAGATCCGATCCAGCATCGCTTAGAGGTTATTACCTTGCGTAATCCGATACACAGTCGCATCTGAAAGGTGCTTGACCCAACCCATCTCTCGCTCTCCCTCCCTCCCTCTCACTTTCTGTCTCTCGGCGTGTGGAAGCTCTAAGATGCTGCTAAACGTTGCCAGCTCACCTTTGAAAGTTTAATATGATATTTGCCCCATTAAGCTGCATTTTGCTAATTGGAATGGTTATCCAATGCAACTGCCTTGGCTGACCTGGAGTCCAAATTAATTAGAGCGGATGCTGCCTGGTTGCCCAACTGCAGCTTCACTTCCCACTCGACTGGTCACATTGTTAGCAGAACGCTGCGGCTTACCACGAAACGCATTTCCGACTTCGAACATGCTCGAACGTGGCCAAAGCCCAACTTGCTGCAAAAGGATCCGCTCGCTCGGAGTGTTGTATTGTGTTCGCTGCGGTTCGAAGTGCTTCCTTTGGGGGGGGCGGCGCCACGTGTGAATGATATACGAGTGCGGGGCGAGTAGGAGGCGTGGCTGGCTTATATATATTGGCAAATGAATGGGCTAACAGTCATATCTCACAAAATGCTAAGGAAAAGGGAGAAATTGGAAATGATGTAAACTTTAATTTCGAGCTTCAGCACAAAGTCCTGCCTTATGTCATTTGACAGATGTTTCGCAATTTTTGGCCAACTTCCCCGAGAAGTTGATAAGCTGCAATGAAGCTCTGCCAAATTGAGCCACACACATACACACATGCTTTCGGCCGAACTTTTCCCCTTTTTATTAGGCTAAAGAAAGTTTGCAACACTTTCACTGCGGCCAGCAGCAGCAACACCAACAAGTGGCGTTGGCCAGGCGCTTACGTCATCTCTCGCTGGCAACAAGGGTTGCCATGTTTACCGCACGCATGTTGTGTTTACCACCCCAAAGCCCGACACGCGAACCGAGTTGCAACTCGAACTTGTGCGCAGGAAGTCAACTGCGAACCACCAAGAGGCGAGGCGCACACAAGCCAAGCAGAAAAAAGACGAAGGAAAAAGAAATGAACTGAACAGTTTTGCAACGAACGCAGCTCGCAGCAGACACTGTCGCAGCGTTTCACTGGCTCACAGTGTCCGTGTCCGTGTCCGTGTCCGTATCCTTTATCCTTCTCATACTCGTTCGCAGCGTTCGCAGCGTTCGCGTCGCGTCGTTCGTCTCAGTTCGCTTCGTTCGGGCTCCGCTGCACTCGTCGCAGCGTATCCGAAATTTTTGAAGTTTCAAATCAGTCGCTGGCGACTTGTTGGCCCATTTGCATATTATCAACATCGGCGATCAAGACTCTCCCCAGCGAAATTCACAATAATAAAGGAAAAAAAAAATATATTGCGTGTGGGATATTAAGTGCATAAATAACGCAACGTTTTGCCGCATTATTAAAAATTAATAAACTGTCACGCGAGTGAGAAATTTGAAAATATCAATTAACTAACCGCCAACTGAGTGAGTCTCATTTTCAATTAGAATTAAATTAATTTCTCATTTGACTTAACCCTTTGATGTCAATCCATTCGCGTGCGTCTATTCTATATATTGTGACTCTCTTTTTGGCTGAAAACTTTCCAAATATATATAATTTGTGGTTGAAAAGTTTTTTACGTTTCGGTTAAATTACAAAAGTTTCTTTCTCGGCTCCCTCCCGGCTGTGGCCGGCAGTCATTAGATGAAGTTTCAATATTCCTCTACCTGCTGCCCGCATGTAGGGGATTGTGGAGTTTCATTAGAATTTCGGATTAAGAATTCATAAGTTCCATGGAATAGTTTAGTTCGGCTCAACTCAAAGTATCCTAATGGGATTTTGTTTAGGCCTTTTATTGCGCATAAAAGCTGAGCCAATTATCATAGAGAACAGATTTCTAGAAGCAAGTTCAGGAAAGGACTTGACGAGATTTGAATTAATTTTATTGAGCTATGGAATAATATTTACCATGATTTTATTTGACTCTAAAGGAATGGAAGTTCATATAATTTATTCATTATTTTATTTATAAAATTTTAGCGGATTGAAAATATTTTTTAATTTATTTTTATACCATCTTAAATTTTTTATTTTTTCTAATTTTGTATAGGACATTTTTTTCAAATGCTATTAATTTTCTTACATAATTTCTGGTAAATAAAATTACCTTTTATTTGTTTTATATATATCTTCTTTTTTTTTCTTGGGGTTAATTTTATTTAATGTGCTTTCAATCAAGCATAATTAACTTTGAGCGTAAGTCGAAGCCTTATCCCCAAAATATATCTCACGCAAGGGAAATCTATAAAAGATCTTTACAATCGAATTGTGTGGGCTCACGTGAGCTGGAAAGTGCGGGAAAATGCACGTAAAGATTTATAGAGCTCGACAAGGCGCAGCTTCCGCAGATGCGAATGGCAGCTGTTGATTTGATTAGCGCTGGAGTCCACGAGGTCTGGGGCTGGCTGGTTGGCTGAGATGGGACTGCGAGTAGCCATGAAATTTTAATTTTCCTTTCTCCACACGCCCATTCATAAGAGAGGGCCCCGTGTGTGTGTGTGTGTGTGTGTGTGTGAGCGAAAACCAAACATTAACATTATATACGAAGGCTTGGGACTGAAACTAAAAATAAAGACAATGCAATTTTATTGCGCAATTTCGCAGCGGCGAACGTCTTGCAGAAAACGATTCGGGCTTAAGGCAGACGGATCGGGGGAAGAAGTGGGGAGAGTGGAAGAGGATTTGTATAGGCAATGCGCTGCGTTAATATGCCAATGCGCCGTGTTGGTCCTTGCTGCTTAATGTTGCCTTTTAGCACATTTTTATATTGGTTTGCTTACATTCAATTAGGCGAACGCACGAGCGTCCGTCCATGCCACGCCCATGCGCCCCCTCGAACATTACAAGCCAATGAAGGGGCTAGCATGAAAAAAGGACAAAAGTCGCGCACACTCCTCGCCATTACTCGCACCCGGGTCGACTCTGGGCCGGGGCGCTGCCACAATGTGTGTTTAATTGTATATTACGTATACGCCACATTTGACGCATTGTGGGCGTCCTCCAGTGCGTCCTGTTTGTCCTGCGTTGTGTTTTGTGGCGTGTATATTTGAATTAGCGCAGGCGACAATATACATGCCATGCGTATGTGTGTGTGTGTGAGGAGTGTTGTAAATTATAGCGTTTATTATTTAACTGTTGCATTTGCCAATTTCATTATCTGCCGGCTCGGCTATGGCTATCGAAATTTGTGGAAAATATTCTGCGTCTATTGTTTCAATTAATAAAACACGCGTTCCCAGGGGAGGGGGCGAGCAATGTAATTAATGACTGCATCATTTAATAGGCCAAATGTGTAATAATTAATATGCATTCGGCTAAATATTCCACTCGCCCGTGTGTGTCATTAGCAATGGATTTATCTATGGGGTTAGAATCTATTCGCCAAGCGGCATTCAGTTATATTTTGTCTAATCGACCGTCATTAGCTGCGCGAATAATGTTTGCATAATCATATCAGCGGCGAGTCTGGAGTCTCGCCATGGACTAATAAAGGCTTAAAGGTTCCAAAGAAATGTTCATGTTCACTGCGAAAACGAAACTGAAATGGAAATGATTTATGCGCCGTTGTGTTCTGATTAAATCACCGTAAATTAATCTAAATTACTTGAGTAATTAAGCCCGCTAAACGCTCGGAATGCTCCAATGAATTGCTTTATTTATTAAATACGGTTAAATGAGTATTTTTTAATGAACTGCAAAATAGAAATTCTAATGCAAACCTTTGATTTAAATTAATTTAAGAATTTCATTTCATAAATTCATTGAGATAAGGCCGCATCAGTATAAAAATCATAATTCGAACCCGCATCATTCTCCGAAATGTCGGCCCAGCCAAGCCATTCGGATTTCTGGTTCAATAAACTCGCGACTGTATTTCGTGTGGACCAGGCTGAAAAATAAGAAGAAGAAGAGGAGAGGAAGAGGAAAAAGGGACAGCTTTCGACCCTCATCCATTTGGATTATTCTTTGCCAGTTAACCGCACAACAATTACGAGCACTAAGTACAGTAAGGCGTGGGGAGCAACTGGCCCTAAGAGTTATTAACAAAGACAATATCTAAAAAAAAAAGAGAGAGACGCGAACACCTGTAATGGCAAAGGAAAACATGTTGCGGGCGCATTTCAAGCTTTTACTGCGATTTTCACGCTTGCATGGCTTTTCACGCTCTCCGTTTTATATCCCACATAGTACATACTCTCTGAGGCCTGGTGGGTGTACCTTTTCGGGTGCCCTTTCTGCTCGCCTGCTTTGTGTCTCTCCGAGTGTCTGTCTACAAAGTCGGAATCATCATAAAATATTTAACAACCAGAATGCACTCACACATTTATGAAAGTGTTAATATTTAATGATGGATGCCTTTGGCTCCACCTTGCCAGCAATTCAGGCAGCCAGTCGGCCCAGCCAGCCAGCTGTCCGGTTGGCTGTTCGCTTCCTAGATCCTAGATTCGCGTGCGTGCGGTCGAGCTGCCTTTTTAATGGCTCGAATGGCGGTTGCGTATGCGTAATTCGTTGTATTCCGTTAAAACAATTTGAATTATTTATTGCATGTGTTTGGCGATAAACTGTGTTCAGAATAATTAACGAAATGGACTAAAAGATTAGCATAGAGAGGATGAGTCTGTGGGGATCCTCGACTATGATAGGGCCTTTAAAAAAAAACGTACATATAGTCATATATAATGATAAAAAATATGCGAAGGACGTTCGCTGTACTCATAATTAAATTCATGATTAATTAAAGTTGACACGGCGTGAAGGAGCGTGGACTAAACGTAAACGTCGCGACTGTTAATCAACTCACGCAGCTGCCAAGCAAGGCGAACCTAGAGATAGACAATGGGATAAAGTCCAAGGGACGGGGGGACGGTGGGGCAAGAAGTGGGCGGAAGACAAGCGCAAGTAATGAAAGCCATTAAAAATGGCGGCGGTTTAACTGGGGAAAATCGATAGAGCCAGCAAGAGAAGTGAGAAGTAAAAACTGATAAAATGCAGCACAACACTTTCACACACACACAGGCACACACACACACGCACCTACACACAGGCATGGCCGGGCGCAAGTAAGTGACCGGGTCTTGCGACACAGCTCGTTATTTTTCATAGCTAGCTCGCACATGCAGGAAAATTCCATGAAAAACGGGGCACGTCAGCCACGCGCTGCCATTATTCATATTATCGGTCAGAGCCGGACATCAGAACTATCCATATGCACCTGTTTACTACGCTCTCGGACGAACCATTTCCTTCTATTCTCGGACATTAAAATAATTGACATCAACTAAATAGTTTGGTCGGCGAAATTCTAGGAAAGCTGCAAAGGCAATTCGGCAATTTGGTTTCTTAATTAAATTGATTTCGTAGAACTCAATAAAATGCAGTTCAAGATCGATTTCCGGGCGAAGGACTCGAAAGAGTTGCCCTAATTGAACGGGCTAAAGGACAGACAGGCTAATCAATCGCCGCTGGCCATACCTGTCACATGGCCCTGGGGCAACGCTGCGTATGCGTATTTTCCTTCTTCTTCTTCTTCTTCATCTTATAATACATACATTAAAGGGCGTCGCAGCTGGAAGCAAATTGCATTGGCTCAAGGCGCACCCCCAATGCTGTTCGTCTGACCCTCGGCGAGTGTCCGCCGAGTTTGATACAAAGTGCAAGGCTAAAGTGCATTAAAAATTCATTAGACAAATGCACATATAAATATAGTATGCATATATATCAAATGCCGCTCCTAGCGCTTACTGCTGCGCCATAGCCGGGATACCAAGTGAAAAACTGGAAAACTGAAACAGAGTTGGAAAAGAAAACAAAATATTTGATTTACGCAGCTTGACGCGAGGCGTTGTTGTTCTGTATGGCGCTGACGTGGAACCCCATGGAGCGCACAAGGCGCCTCTAATTGGCAACAATTCCTGTACTGACCATTGCACTCCCCTCTGAGCTTCCCTTTGCGACTGGGACTCCCTGCTGCGGAGTGGGCGCTGGTCTGGCATTTTAATGCCGGGCACGTTGCCGAGACAAACTAATGGAATTAAACAAATTATTTGATGGTCTCGACTGCAGGAAATGTAAATTTCAGCGCGTGAAACAGCGGGCAGAGCCACAGCAGCAGCCACAGTCGCCGCCGCAGCCGCAGCCGCAGCCACAGCTGGCACTCCTTTTCGCAGGAGCAGCATAAGGAGCTGGCTGCAATTGGAAGCTGTTGGCAGCTGTTGCCGTGTTAAGCTACAATTTCAATCCAATTGTGCCGGCTCAACTGCCAGGCCACTTCATTGCTACGGCTAATTTCGCCGGCCACTCTCCCCACCCCCCCTCCTCCCACTCTCTTCCTCTGCCTGTGTGTGTCGTACGTGATGTTTCCGCTGAGTCGGTCAAAGCAAGCTCGGGGAAATGGGGCCTGCTGAGGGGGCCTGTGCATGGGGCATGTCGGAGGTAAATTCAAATATGGAATAGGAATACCCCTAACATAAGTTAGGCGAGATCTTAAATCTATATATATAATTAAGGGTGTCCCATGGCCAACCAATTCACAAGTTCCTCTTTATATCCGGCCAGACTTTGGCATATTACAGGGTATCCTTGCTGCGCCTCCGCCTTTGATTTGAGGCTGTGTGCCTGGTGAATGTCCTGGCCATCGTCAAGTTCATTTGGTAGTGTTGTTCTTGAACCTAATACCACAACTGTGGCAAATAATACACTTTCTCCCCTTCTATGTATCTTCTTTTATTATTCTTATTTCTATTCCTTCTTCTGCGTTTTTTTTTTTGTGTTTTGTCGCTCCTCTCACTTTCAAGGTTCAGTGACATTTGCCGAGCGCTCAATTTGATTAAGTGCAGAGCGCTCAAGGCGAGCGTGTGGCGTGTGTTGGCGGCGATAGGATAGGAGGGGGCTCCCCGCGGGTCGCAGCGTCTAAATGCAATTATCTGCAAGCTTGCAGGCGGCGCTCAACACGCGTGCTCAATGCCAAGAGAAATTGCATTTGAGCGCTGGCTGGTTTATCAGCTCGGCTGCTCTTGTTGTTGTTGTTGTTGTTGTTTGTTTGCGTTGAGGTTGCATGCCCCATGATAATGGGCAGCGCTTGAATGGCCAACCGTGATTTGCTATTCGCGCGTGTCAGCCACACACACCCGCCCCAGCCGCCCAGCCGCCCAGCCGCCCAGCCTTTAAGCCATGTCTTTAAGTTCGCCGTCCGCACCTTTGCGGCCATTGCATACATTTCAGCGAAGGTGAAAGGTCCGCTCAAGTGCCTGCTTGCACCCGCACTTCTCTTCCCCTCCTCCCTCACATTATTATTATTATTTTTTTGTTCGGCCAACTAAACTGACACTAAAACAAAATATGCTACTGTCACATTCAAACCGAATGCCTTTGTCCCTGGGCGCCGAGATAACAACAAAGTGGAACAACCACGACAAAAGGCAGCCCACAAGCTACCACTATGTGAGTGTGTGTGGGTGTGGGTGTGTGTGTGGGTGCGGGCGTTTGTTACTTTATAGTATTAGCTGCGTTGGGTTCAGACAAATTGCGGTGCAGCAGGGTCCATATAGCTGGGCACACCTTTTGCCGCAGCCGATTGTAATTCCTTTGCTGCTGCAATTATATGAGTGTTAGTGAGGGGCGGAGGGGCGTGGTAATTATAGCCGCAAAAGCATTTGAATATAATTGAAATGTTGTTTATTGTTCTGAAGGCGCAACCTCTGTGAAGGGGTTTATGCAAGTTTAAGCTTCCCCATTTCCACATTCTACAGTAGAAAAGCTCATCGAAATCTCTTGAGGTTTGAGTGAGTTTTAAGAGCTACATATCCTCCTCAGAGCATGTGCTTGAAATTCGGCTGGAAGTAGCTATAAATTGGCTAAATAAACAGCTCTTATTGTCGTGCCATAGCAGAGGTAGAGGAAGAGAGAGAGAGAGAGAGGGGCAGGGGGCATACACTCAGTTGATATTTGTATTATTGCCCCACGCATAATTGCCCCAATGAAATGCCCGGCTAGCTGTGACCCAGCTCAAGTGGGCGTGGCTCGGCTGAAGTGGGCAGTGGCATGCAAATGAAGGCATATGACATTATGATTCTGTCATTTGATTTGTATGCTCAGGGAATGGGACCCTAAAATTATGCAACACAAAATTATGAAGCAGGACGAGCCTCCTGCCGAAGGCCCAGCCACGGCTTGTTAACGACAAATTCGTCTTATTTTCGGCCATCTCTTGTCGAGATTTCTCTCAGCTTTCTGTTTTCACATTTTGTTTACTGTAGCATGTTGCTGTTGTTTCCGCTCCTGGCCTGCCGGGGCTGTCCTGGCTGCTCTACAACTATGTGCCGAATGTAAGTAAATAAAGCAGGCAGTCGGAGCGACAGGGTGGGCTCAGAGCCACGTTAACTCGGTCAACGGTGCAGCAGCAGCAGCAGCCGCTCGAAGGAGCACAAAAAGTCAGCCAGCCAAAATGTTTGCATGACTGCGGGCTATATATTGTTATGGCCATACACTCGCTGAGGGAATAACAATTTATTCTCGCCATATGTAACGCCATCAAATATGTTATATATGGTGATTGCTTCTCGGAGAAAACTATAAATAAAATATAAATTTCTCCCACTTGAATATTTCCACAGAAATTGGACTTGACCTTGTGAAATTCCTGGGAAAGGGTGTTTGATTTCGACTATATGGGATATAGTTTTGACCTGCTTTTCATTTGAGTTTTTTTCTCTTTCCCTCTCTCTCTCTCTTTGTTGGCAAACTTTATTTTCGTGCAGCGCCTCGAGTTTTGGTTCAAGTTTTGACTTTGCTCAGCTTTTTCAAGAAATTAACGAATTTTCTTCAGTCAGCTGCAGAATTTCGGAGCTCTGTGTGACTTTCATAAAGAGAAAAAAAAAAAAAACAATAAAGAATCCGAAGAACAGAAACTACCATAATTATAATCAAATTTTGTGGTATTTACTTTTCATTCACGTACTGCCCAGAAGCGTTATGTGGACGCATGGTTGAATGCTTTTTCGTGTGGGTGCCTCATGACAACATTGTTGTACTTCCGAAGGGGGCCCAAGACAAAGCCACAGCGGTTGACCTTTGCGGAATACAAACTAAGACAAAGCGTGGGCGCTTAGCCAGTTAATACAAAGTTTCACCAATGCCTTCAATTGGCGCTTTGATGACGTCTCCAAGTCGTTCGAGTCTTCACTTGAAACCCAATTGCCAATTGGGCGATAAACAGAACGCAGCTTGGGTGAAATAGCAATCAGAAAATGCGTGCATGCGTGTATGCATGTGATAGGTAAGAAGAACAATAAAATTTTTATTGTTGATTTCTCCCCCTTTGGCAGGAAAAACTTTGCCCGCAAGCCAATGTGAATGGAAAATATTCGAAGTCCAGGCCGGCGTCTGCAGCGGGCACTTGATATGCAAATTGTTGCCTGTCATGAAAATATGCACATTAATTTCCAGGGCTTTTTATTTTTGAGCAAAAACTTTCAGGCTTTCACATTTTTACTTGACGCTCGCTCCATCTCCCCCTCCCCCTCCCCCTCCCTCTTCCTCTCCCTCTTCATCGTCTTTGTTCGGCGTGCGTCAGCTGAGCGTGTGCCTTTGCCGCAGCTCACGTGTAAAACGTTATACAAAACGTGAGAGCGAGGAGAAATTGAAAATGAAAATGTGGCCAAAGGTGAGACGGAGCACACACGTGAGCTAAGGCAAAGCGCGACCGTTGCATGTGGGCGCCAGCTGCGTGTGTGTGTGTGGGTGGGCGGTGCAGGGAATTTGCCGCTTGTTAGGCGACTGCATAATCATATGTAAACGCTTGTATGATAAAATAAACAATGTGAGGCTGTCAGCCGTCGGGCCCAGCATGCGCTTCCTCGTCATCGCTGCTGCTGCTCCTGCTCCCGCTGCTGTTGTCCTTGCTGAAGTGTCATGTTTGCATTTGCGTTTGCGACCGCCTTCGTGTGTCCTGTTAATCAGTTCCCTCTGCCGTCCCCTCAGTCGTATGAGTGCTATACAAAGCAAATGAAGGTAAAGCATTTTTTGCAATGACAGCCAGCGTTTATAAACATGCATATTAATGGCTGCTCCAAGACACACGAGAGCCTTAACAAAGGATGCCTGAGAGTGGCAGCATTTATGCAGCTTCTCAGTCTCAGTCAATAAGCAAAGCCAAGTCCGTCTAGACGGAGCCGAGCAGCGGCAAGATTAACACGTCGCTGTGGTAATCGCAGCCGAGTCCTGCGAATGCAATCTATTCGAAATTATCCAGCATTAAGGCTGGTCCATTCTGAAGCTTATCTACTGATAAGCTGCCGGATATTACATCCCTTGCACGTGCCTCTCCCTTTTCAGCTATTTATTTCTATTGTGACACATATTTTTACAGCATTTGAAAATCTCCTTTTGTACCTTTTGTACCGCAGCTGTCCACATGGAAGCTTACATCACGACCCATGTCAGCTTTATGTGTCCCGATGAGGCATTAAAAGCCTTAGCCACACGCTTCTAGTTTTTTTAGTGGCACGTGTTGCTGCAACACCCTTATACTCAGTTTCTGGCCGAGCAGCTGGTCGCCCTTTAGATAAATGCCCGTAACGACATACCATTTTCCAGTAAATTAACAAAAAGTTCTCTGATATGCGCATTTGCCGCCAAGTGGCTGGTAAACATTTTCCCTAGCCTTTTGCGTTGCACTTGCGGTCGTTGCTTGTTTTTAACTCAAATTATACAAAATGGCGTCAAAAGCTTCCTGCCAGACAGCCAGCAGGAGCAGGAACAGGATCTCGATGGAGTCACAACGAACAACGCGGAATATCCTCTGGCCGGGCAGCAAGAGGCAAGTGCAACGTGGCGTATGAGTGACATATAAAACTTTAATGCACACTTTTATGTGAAGCATTTTTTGTGGGCTCCGTTTCTCCGCTGCAACCACAACATTCGCAACAGTTCCGCCCCATGGCGAATCTGGGCGAAGCGTAGGGCTCTGGGCCGCATGTCAATGGGTATTTTGCGTCTTGCCCATAAATTACGTCGCCAAACATACCCTGTCATTGAGGGGAAGCTGTAAACTGAGCCATAAACTAACACATGCCGGCTCTAGTCTCCTATTTTCTCCCTCTCTCTCCCTCTCTCTCTGTCTCTCCCATGCTGTGTGTGAATTTTGTAGCAGCGCTTGGCTTAAAGCATCTTCTTGGCTTAAGCCCAGCCGAGCAGCTGAGCTAATTGTGTTCATTCGCAGCGGGACATCGTGACCGGAAATGCGACTTTTTCATCTTGGCATTATGGCTATTTAAATCGCAGTTGATGCGATTGCGCCATTTTGCAATCGTTTTGTACGTCTCAGCGAGTTCGTGTGCTTTGTGACTTCGTTCGAGTGCAATTTGTAAGAAGTATTTCAAGCCGGAAATCCGTGCGCACTTTCAAGTGCATTTCCGTTGCAACACGCCAGCCATGAGAGGGGAGGATGTGCGGGGGTGTGTGTTTGTGTGCATATAGGTGTTGGGGTGAGTGTGTACACACTTAATGCCTGCGGCGCCATTTTGCTGCAGATGTCGCTCTGCACGCTGCAGGCACGAAAAAATAAAATTGTCATCTTGCGAAGCTGTCGAAAAACATA
>JABVZY010000307.1:5514592-5525208 GCA_020883555.1 Drosophila nannoptera
AATCGCCGAAGTGGAGGCGCGTGTGCGCCATCAAGAGCCGCTCGAATGTATGCTAAGCATTTGTGCATGACATGTTCAGTCCTGCAGCAATTAAGGAGACTTTCAATATATACATATAATATATATATTGTATATATATGCAACCTGACAGTTGCACGGAACATGTTTGCGGGCTTAACATTCGTTAATTACCATCAAGAATGCCGCATTAGTTGTAGAGCCTAGGGCGTGGCGTGGTCGGACAAGGCGTTGCCCAATCGATTGAGAGGAAGGCCAAAGAACAATAAATAGAAAATCTATAAAAATGCCATGCAACTATATAAATATAATAAATAAAAAAATATATAAAAAAAAAAAAATGAATAAAATAAAATATTATATTTTTAAATAATTTGGAAGGCCAAGGAATCATAAATACAAATTCTATAGAAATGCCATGCAAATATTTTAATATAATAATAAATAAATAAAAGTATATAAATAAATAAATAAAATAAAAAATAAAATTTTTAAATAATTTCGAAGGCCAAGGAATGATAAGTTAAAATTCTATAGAAATGCCATGCAAATATATAAATATAATAAATAAAAAAATATATTTAAAAATAAAAAAAATAAAAAAAAATATTTTTAAATAATTTCAAATATAAATGTGTAAAGACAAGGCCATCGATTAATTTCTATGAAAGCTCCCTCTTAACATGGGTTGGTGGTCTCGTCCTGCTGGGGTTCTCGTCCTGCTGGGGAGCCTGCGAGTTGACATTTGTTCAGAGTTTGTTGCAGCTCAGCTCAGCTCAGCTCCGCTCATTAATAACAATGAAGCGCATCAAATGTGTTGGAAAATATTTGCACACTTGATGCAGCGCGTCCGTCCATGGCTGAGCCGGACAGCGAAATGCCGGGAGCAGCTGGTTGGTTGGCCCGGGCAATCTTCTCGCAGTGCGTCGCAATTTTCAAAAGTCAAACTAATCAATTTTGCGCATGATTGATGCCCAATTGTGCTGCATTCTTTGTTTGATGCTCGTCCCGGCATTTGTCATTCAGCTGCGATGCTGTTGTTGCTGTTGCAACTTTGTTTCAGTTGAGCGGGTGTCGTCGGGCAAAGCTGAGAGCCCTAATCGCATCATTGATGCGGTTTCAGCCCTTTTCTTCGAAGAATATTTGCAGCTATTGTTTGGCTGGACTTGATTGGCTTTCCGACGGCCCATAGCAGGCAAGTTCTTAAATGAAAAATTGTTTGCGAGACTTTCGATGCCGAGAAGAGCAACAAGAACAACCAAAGAATGAAAGAATGGTGTTGACTTCTGAGTTAGGTCAATCAAAGATGAAAAGCCACGTCCAGACACCTGACGTCAATTTGATATTTAATAAAGCCCACCTCAAATGTCAGCACATCAAATCAAACCCATTGACACGTCGCTTGACATTTATGAAAAGCGCTGGGAAAATGGCTGGGTGGAAAGCTGTTTTAGTGCAGCTTCTCTTCTATACGCTCACTGCATGCGCTTTTATTTTCCATTCGCTTCGGCTTCTTCTAGGCGGGGTCCGTGCATCAGTGCGTATGCTTAATGTGCATGATCGCACGGCTCATCAATCAATTGGATAATTCGTGCACAATAAAGCAAAGTTTTGTTTTTCTGCACACGATTAACTTCCGATTTTTCTGTTTCTACCTGAATGGGGTAGATTGTTTACTCGTCTTTATTTGCTTGATATCTTTAAAGATTTTATTATATTTGCGAGCTTAATTTATTTTTAATTTTAGCTTCCAGGGTCACCTGGGGATTGAATCTCTTCATAAATATTTGTTCTATGTAATTACCGAAATTAGTACTATTCCCCAAGTATACCCTAATTCTTTGCAAAAATTTGGATGGAACTGGAAAAAACCGGACAGATATAACTTCTAAGGCGACACGCGTACATTTATAATATAATAATACTTAATGTATCTATAAAACTATTGTAAAAGTATTTTGAACCCATCCCCAATTTTACAGGGTATATTAGTGGCTGCTGGAGTTTAGCTCTTGCCTTATCTTGCTCTCATTTGACTGTCGTAAAGCCGAGAAACAGCTTCATATTCATTTTTTTTTTTGCTCTCGAATTTGTTTGCACGTTTAATTGACGTGTTTTATTTTTAGCCACAAATTAAACAATGCAAATGCCGTTGTAGTAAAAACAACATTAAAATGCAACAACAACAGTAGCAACAAATTTGAGCAATATGCGTAGACAATACGCCGTGCATACATATGTTAACATACTAGGCAAACAGTGTTTATATGGGCGCCGCCTGTTTTTCTTGGCTTTTATGAATATTTATCGCCCGCAATTGATTAAATGAATAGCCACAATATGGCCGCGGCAGCCGCAATCACATGTCAGCTTACATAAAAAAAAAACCTAAAGAAAAAAACTGGGCCTAAACAATTCGTTTTGTGCGGAATTCTACGCAAACTTTGACGCGTGGCTCCAAATGGGCTTAGCTGGGCTTTTCATGTCGAAAAGTCGATAATGGGAATTCAATAATAGGAAGGTGCGAAGGCGCGAAAACAAATGACCAGCGAGAGCTTTTGGCGAGACTGTACCAAATATCGAAATGGCCAAAAAACACAGTTTTCGACTGATGATCTAAGAGTTGTGGAGCTGCATGCAAATTATTCCAAAAAATATAAACAGCTTTTCATGGAGTCCTTACTCCCAACAGAAAATGAAATTTCGAGCAAATTTTCAGCACTTTATAAAGCTTAAGAAGCACACTTGTTTATTTTGATTTGAATCGGGAAAACATTACAATCGATGTACATGTGCGAGGCCGGCTGCTGTTTAGCCAAGTCAACTAGTGCGGGCCACAAATGGAGCCTTGAACTCGCTTCTGACCAGCCATCAGCTTGTCAACGCTCTGACAATTGAGGAGAAACAGAGAGCGAGTGCCGCTGCTTGTGCTCCCTTCAACCCAAATGAGAATATCTAAAAGCCAATGCACGCCCGTCTGGGGGTCAGATTTGTTGTGTTTAAATGTGCAATTCTTGGCGCGAAACACCGACCACAAGAACGAACATCGAAAAGCGGTTGCAAATTAAACATGCATTTAATTTATCGCATTATTAAGTATTAATTATATTTACATATTATTTATTTACACGAGTTTAATGAACTGCATCAATGCAAACAAGTGCTGCACTTCTCCCCACGGCCTCCTCTCACCAACCACTCAACCGACCAGTTCGCCCTTTCCCTTGCCCCTTCCGCCAGCCAGAAGGCAAATAGTCAAAAGGCGTATCGCCTGTTTTACTACACCCAGAACTCGAGTCGGCGACTCGATTCACACTCGATTCGTGCTGCCATCATCTCGCAGACTCTCATGTAAATATAATAAAACTGGGCACACCGTAAATGCAATTTTCCAACAAAACTTAATGAAAATGAAATTCAATATTAAATAACTGAATTGCCGTTTCGCACAGCGCGCAAATTGCTGGAACGTGTGTCTCGGCGCTGCTGCGGCCTTTGTTGTCAGAGCTTGCAGAGGCTATAAGTGTATATATATATTTAAATATATATGTTTGTAAATAAATGTTTTTATTTTGCGTCAAAAAAATAAATTCAAATAATTGTAGGCATAGAAAAACATTAAGAACACATTCGAAAACATTAAAATAATAAAATGAAATATTAAATAAATATTTAAAAAATTATAAATAAAATTGTATATAAAAAAATAATTTTTTTTTTTTAATATAAATAAAAAAAATATATAATAAAAATAAGCTTTGTAAATTATAAATAAAATAATATATAATAAATATATCAAATATAAATATATATATTTCTTTTTAAAAATATTTCAGATTATAACACTTAAATCAATCCTAGTACATCGCTTGATTATTATTAAATCAGAGCTGCTCCGAAAAGAATTCTCTTGTGTCATGGAAATACAGTTTTTTTCTCACGTAAATCCCATCAGCCAAAGGCTGGAAAAAATATATTGGCTTTTCGAGCTCGGCTCTCTGGGCCGCTGATTGACTTTGTTATTTTAAATTCAATGCTTTATTGGCACCCATAATTGTGTTCGAAATGCTTTTAAGGTCCACTTTGACACTAACCGGAGGTAATAAATCCAATTTGCATGGATAATATTTGACCTGTTTTTATGGATGTGTTTGCGCGTGGCTAGCACGGCGTATGATTGATGCACGCCGTGGGCATCGGGTGCATGGAGAGGGCATAATTCGATTTGGAATCGATATTTTTGCATGCACGGCATAAACTGCCAATCGGCTTAGAGCTACAAACACAAACACAAACACAAGCACACAGGCACACGTACACTCACACACACACCTATGTATCGATAGAGAGCCGAACCCTTGCAGTAGATTGCATTTAGGGGGCCTGGCAAGTGGCCGGGCCTGGGTCAAAGGCTCAATGGGCTTTGAGCCACTGACCCAGTTAAGCCCAGCTAAAGCTGTGTGTTAGAGGTGAAGGCACGCCAGGACATTAACCCACTTTTCAATACGCTCTCTCTCTCTCTCTCCCTCTTTCTCATTATTTACGCTATGCCGCTGCAGGCAGGTCGGTTGACTGCTCGGCTGGTTAGTTGGTTGGTTGGTAATTTAATCCTTTCATCGCCCAGCATCTTTGGCAGCAGAAAAGCTGCTTGTGGCTGATCGTTTGGGTCGTAAAGATTAATGGCTTAAACAAAAAAAATTGAGAGTGGGTATTAAATTCGCTTAGCCACGTGTCAGCTCGACAGCATCAACATAAAACACCAAGCACTGTCACATCGCAGCCCATAATATTAGCATCAGTTCGGCGAATGTTCTTTTTTATTATTCGATATATTTTTTCTTATTCTTTTCGTTGATCGATGAACACGCTTGGCACGTGTATGAAAGAGCGGGTCTCCCCCCTCTCTCTCTCTCTCCCCACTCGCTGCGCCGCTTCGCTGATCGCGAATCTATTATTTTTCTAGCCCTTGTTCCAGCTCTTTCGGTCACGCTCCTTGGCTTGTTTATCCAGTTGATGACGCGCTCCCTCGCACTTGGCTATTAAGCCCATAAAGTGTTAACACCTTTGACTCGCATACACACACCCGCACACACGCGAACGAAACTCGAATCTCGGTTGATTGCGGTTTTTATTTCACGCTTGTTTTGCTCTTCATATCTCTCATACACAGCGCAAAGATTTGTTTATTTTTTAGATCTTTTCTACAAATAATCAGAGAAAGCTTGAAAAGACTTTGAATCGCTTAGTCTATAAATATTTGAATGGAATTGGAAGGGCTTATTCAAATCATTCGATCATCTTGGTTTATTTTTAGCTATACTATGGAGTCTATTTTTAAGAATATATATCGAAAATATATATCCAGTTATGTATCTATTAAATTGGAAACTAGTTCATTCTGCGAAAGCTCTTTCGAATTTTGGCTACATAATCCTAAGCAAAGCTCTAGCTGCTAATTATTGATTTGAGTCATCATAAAGCCTCACATCCCATATGCAATTTATGTACGATTTCTTATAAGTATATCATGATTTCACCTTGCTGCTTCGGCGTACTTCAAGCTCGGCTTCCAGTTCAATACGATTCGCACATCGTAAACCACATTATATGCGAGATTTCGTGACTTGGGATTGGGCTTTTGCTCGGAACTATCACGCTGCAGTAGAATGGTCGCAGAATAAACAATATGGGGTACTACATTCATCGTGCCGATATCGGGGCTGCAATAAATCTTATGTTTATGATTTCCTTTTCCACACAATGCCTGTAAAATTCCAAATTGATTTGCCGCAAAATTTGATGGGCTTGACGACCCGACGATTGGCCTATATCAATGCAGTGTACGGGCCTTAACTGTTGTCAATTAGAAATTATGCCACGCCATTTGATTTATCAACGATGTCGAAACTTTTCCTCAAGCGAAATCAGCCTAATTGCCCAGACGGAAGATTTTTAATTGATTTTCAATGTCGCCGACGAAGAGTAAACACAAGGAAGGTTTCATTTTTTTATCCATACCCCATTTGCATACTCGAAAGGGCGATAGAAACTTCGCGACAAGGAAATAATTACAAAAAATGTAAGAAAAAATGCCGATTTTAATTGAGGTAAAATTATGCCGTTTACGCGATAATATCTTTGTTATTTTTATCGATTCTTATCGGTTATATAAACGACGCATAAATACAATTTAAATTGATTTCATTCAAAGCGAAGTTTAAAGGTCAAGTAAATGGCGCGTGAAAAAGTTCATTTAATTTGCTAATTGTTGCACTTGATGCAAAATTTGCGTGCTGCCACTTGAGGCACTTCAAGGCGTGGCCACTCTTCCAACGGTTCCATGGGGAAATTAGTCAACAAAGGCCGCGGTTTGATCTAAGCGAAAATACATTAAGCTGTCAATCTTCATTCCAAACACACACACTCCGAGAGAGAGGGAGAGAGAGAGAAAGGGAGAGAGGGCCAGCCAAGAGCCGAGCACCGAAAATATTTTGGCAAGCGCTTCAAAGTGTCGGGAGTCGTGCGGGAGTGCGGGAGGGAGACGGGAGGGCTGGCTGGTGAGTGCAGATGCCACCAGAATGTTGAGTGGCACTTTTGAACTTTGACTGTCGCTGACGTCGGTTTGCTTCAATTGATTTCTGTTGATGCAGACAGTCGGACAGCCAGACAGAGAGACATACAGACTGACAGCAAGACAGTCTCAGTCGGAAAGTGCCAGCTCGGCCGCCCTGCCAAGAAAAGGGCAACCGAAAATTTCGCTAATGTTCGAGCCATAAATCGTCTTAATGGGAATTCAAATACGTTTTCTTTTCTGTTTACCTGGCCCTGAGCTATGCTTCATCTACTATTATAAAACCTATCGACTTATTACCTGCCACAAGTGGATCAGGTGTGGGAAATCGTAGTGCATTAATATTTGATACCAAGCCAACGGATTCCACGGAAAAGTAAAACTAAAATATTCTTATCCAACTTGAGAGCAAATACGATTCGAGACCTTGACCGAGGGCATTGGTGCATTAAACCCCTTGAACCCCGAATACTAGGCGGCATTAGTTCACATTTACATTCGTTTGATATGCTAATGTGCAGGAATAACAAATATATGTTGAAGCATGCGTGGGAGAGAGCCAAGTCAATGAATCAGAATTCCAATATTAATTCCTGAGATATACACAATCAATAATTTAATTTTTTTTAATATTGGAATTTCAGGGAGTCAGGTAATTCTTTTAAAATTAACTTAATGCAAAGGTGTTGGCCAACACTTAAGTTAAGTATGAATTTGTCGGCTGCAGACTTTGGCCCTTCTCAAGGAGCTTAGGGCCAAGCCTTTTGCCATGACCTCAGCCGATATCAATTGATTTATATAGACAGCTTTGTTCTTTGAGCTGATTTGGGATATCTTAAGGGCGGCAACAGACGGTTTGGTGGTCTACTCGAGATCCTTTTCGATGGCTCAGCCGAATGGACTATAAAAAAGCCAAAGTAGTTCTCGTTATTTATGAGCTTTGTCATAAAGAAGTGGGCTGACTTAAGCGTGCCTAGATAAAATATACGTATTCCCCTTCATTTTATTGACATAGATTTATATACTCCTGCAACTATATATATGAATATATATAAATGCTTATAAATAACTATATTGCCCGTGACTGTCTGTGGCATTTATTCATTGTTATACTGGGACGATTTCGTGCAAGACTTTCCCCCGCCCACAAAATGCTAATGGCAAACTAGCAAACAGAAGCTGGCAAAAATACTTCCAGAAGCCGATTGCCTTTTGTGCTGTCGAGAATTTTCTTCTTTGGTTTGCTTTTCATATTGAAATCTTGTTTTTCTGCCCACCTTCTATTTGCAGTTCTCCGTGCAGCTAATTTGAACTCTGGCCGCAGCAGCAACAGCTCGGTGAGCCTTGGCCTTGGCAAACAGCTGACATTATTATACGACTCGATATTATTGAAAAGAAAAACTTCTTGCAAATTGTCATTGCGGTTGCACGCGTTGCTTATACAAATAATCATATATAAATATATATATTTTGCTCTACAATTTTCCGCAAGTATTCTCGGCTTGCTCAGAGAGCTTACGGGGAAAAATTCCCCGATTTTGCTGGGTTCCTGATAGCCGAGCAAATGCTTGAAATACTTAAAATTCTTACATTAACAACTTTTCCACATAAATTGTGCGAAGCTTAAGTAAATAGACGTATCTTGAGCAAACACTCCGACAAGCGATTCCGCATATTAAGTAAATACCAAAACTTTTCGCTGAGTGTATCTCAGCCTGAGCAAACTCTTGCCTAGTTTGCGCTCCAATCAGAATCCATCGAGTGTGTGAGCGTGTGTGCGTGTGTGTGTGAGCGACGGAAATAATAGTTATTTGGAAGGCACGTGTAGGCCTCGCACACTCGGAAGCCGGCACGTGTGCATAAACACATCGATATTTGAGCAAAGCGAAAAAGAAAATCATGAAATTCCCCCATGACTTATATATATTCGAGAATATAGTAGTTCATTGTTTTACTCTGTTGTTGTTGTTGTTGTTGCAGCTGTTCGGCATTAGCAATGAAATGAGCTTGGCAAATCAGATTGCAACTTTTGATTAGCACATTTATGTAATAATCAAGTTGGGCTTATCCTTGAGGAGCCTGCCACTCGTAAATACATATAGGGCTGATTGATGTTCACAGGACTCGACGCCTATAATTCTCTATTATTGTATGTATTTTGTTATTCCTCTCTGCTGGCCTCTCCAAATGGCACTTCAGCTTATTTATTGTCCCCATTCTGGCGAGGATGCGTGGGGGAAGGGGGGCAGACAAAAGCCCCTCCATTTGCTGTTGCTGTGCGTTTTTAGCTTTGGGCCTGAGTGCTCTTCACGTTGAAACAGCTAAACAATCCGACTATTCTTGCACTTTGTTTGCCTTGTCTGTCCGTCCGTTTGTTTGCCTTTGTTTTTGTAGGCCGTCCCGGCCATATGTAAGCGTTTAAGGAACTACGTATTATGACAATGTTTGACTTAAGTTCTGTGCACTTGGCCCCAAGTATCTTAGAAGTGTTCGGCCAAACATTTCCAGAGCCATCGGCTCTGGGTCTGTGCTTATATGAACAATATCGACTCTTGCATCGAGTAGCTTTGACAGGCCATTGCTTGTTACGAACAGTTGGCAAATTTTCGAAATTAATTAATTGCCTTAGTCGACAGTTAGTCAGGGTGTCTTAGTAGCAGCTTAGCTGATAAGCCACCGCAACCTACATTTCATTTTGTAGCTACCCCAACTCTGGCTACTCGGTTGAGGTCATCGCATAATATTTTCTGAGAATCTGATACTGAGGGCATTAGAAATTTATCGCTTACTGTAGGAGGAGGAACGTCAAGAAATTATGTAGTTAATGTTTAGCTTCGCTCTTTATGACTTTAGAAACATTTTGTTGTCAAATGAGATCTATTATATTTTGTGCTCGACTTGCATATTTTATGGAGTGCAACTCACTTAACAATAAATTCCCCTAAGCTGCTGCGGCGGCTGCTGCTGCTGTTGCTGCTGCATTTTTGCGATTATATTTCACCGGCAATCCGTATACCCTGTAAGCACACAGCAAGCAGAGGATGTGGTATATACGGCCCTCCTGGGGGTATTGAATATCTGACGTAATTCCAACATAACAGCTTTCGCTTTCTATGAATAGAACTCGTCGGGCTAATCAGCTTGATAAGGTGTATTTTTAGCTAGAATTTTATCTAGTTCGGAGTAAATCAAAGCCTACTTAGATAACACTTAGCCGTAGTTCATCAACAGATTGCGGGGTATCTGGCAGTGAAGTGTACTACTTGATTGGATCATAACACTTATTTTATGATGATATATTAATGCAGCAGCCATGAGGTGCCATAAAGTGAAGCCACTTCACAAAGCAGACGCTCAACAACAGCAACAACAACCACAACAACAACCACAACAACAGCAACAACAACAACAGCGACAAGAACACAAAAAACATCCGACACATCCGCTTCACTGGCAATAGCAGAAGCATGGGATGCTTATGTGCATATCATACAGATACTCACCCGCACACACACTCGCACACTCACTTGCACACTCACTCACACACACACCCATAAAATGCCTTAGTTTTATGTATGATATTTAACACTTCTTGCCTTTGTTGAAGCTTGAGCGTTAAATTGTTTATTTTTATATCAATATATAAACATGTTGATGGCTATACACATAAATCTTGACCACTTAAGTTAGCCAAAAATTGGCAAAAAAAAAAAACAATAAAAACAAAAAAATTGGCAAAGAAATTGCAAAGCCAGCTGCGTCCAAAATTTCGCATTAAAAATTGTTGCATCTTAATTGAATTTTAATCAAAAGCAAACATAAAATGGTTCTACGCACAGCTGTGCAAGCACTTCCCTTTAATAGAGGTTAGCAAAAAGGGATGTTAGATAGGGAAGGGGGTAGGGGGGGGGGTAGAGGGGGCTAGAGCTGACCCTTCTTGGCTGTCAAGAGAGCTGCTCGACATAAAAATTCATGCGTCAGCTAAGTGTCAGCTCGTTGGAAATTGCTAATCATGCATGGACACCCA
>JABVZY010000307.1:5798085-5813988 GCA_020883555.1 Drosophila nannoptera
AACGCGTCGTATGCGTAATGCGCGTTGGGACGTTGGCGGTAGACGCTAATTAAAAGCCTGCAGCGCAACTTTTCTAACAAACAAGCCATAAAATGTGCCACCGATAAGGCCGACCCTGAGATACACTTACTTAGGATGAGGCATGATTTAGCTACAACCTGCATCGAAATGGTTTTACATCATTCTATCTACAATTATTATCATAATATTTCCCCTCCCGCTGCTTCATATAGTCCGCATGCCCGCTCACTCGTAATAGTTATAAAGCAACTGCCAGCACACTTTGCATGCGAGTTCTAAAGTTAATCAGGCCTCAAATGCTATCCCCAAAGGCTAGCTGAAGCTGGGGCTAACCGAGGCCGACGCAGCTGAAGCCCGGCTAGCCCCATTGGAATTTGATTAAAAGTACTTTTAATAAAGTTCTTCTTTTGCTGCCATTGATGATATTTATTGCATGCGTTTTTCATGGCCTTTCCCCTCGCAGAATGTTAATTAGTTTTTATGATGTGCATGTGCGTGGGTGAGACTGTGTGTGTATGGCTGTGTGGGTGGCCCTTTGTGTGCGCGGACAATCCGGATCTGGGCGGCGGGATTATGGCTTATTAAAAGGCTTATGAAAGTCAAAAGAAAGTTTACTTAATTTCAGTTAGTTAAGCGCCAATGAAAGCCGCCCACTTGAGCATTGACCAAAAACTTTTGCTCGTCCGGCGCCAAATGGCCAATAAAAATGGCTTAGGCCCGATACAGAGGCCAACTGGGACTTGGCAATTTCACAAGGCATTTTTCCGGATTAGACACTCGCGAGTTTATGACCAGCACATAAATTCAAATGCTCGAACATCAAATCAAATAAAAATCTGCAATAAACATCAAATTGACAACACGTTGAGGACATTTCCTGGCTTCCGGAATGTCCTAGAACCGGCCAGCCAAGCCATTTGCATGTTCTCAATTCTCGATGCGCTCCTTTAAATTTCCACTCTTAAGCATCAGATTGTTTCTCTCCTGAAATGAGCGCATTTATTATTTATGAACAGTGGAAAGTGCTTAAAATCAATAGATTTATATATACAAGCGAATTCTCTTTGAACATAAACTTTGGTAATTGTTTCCTTTTCATTATTGTATTAAATTTGAGAGCCTGGACTCGAAATTTATTCGCTCCTGAGCTCCTGTCGGTGCTAAGCAGCTTTCACTGTATTCGCCTTTGCGGTCATGTTGGGAACAGACGGCGACAGTCGCCAATGAACGCTCCAATGAGCTGAAATGTACCTTTGTCGAGCCGTCCCCCCCGCCCCCTCCAGACTACCCCCCTTCCCGTTGCCAGGCACGTAATTCTGGGTATTTTACCCCGCAATTGTGAGCGCAATTGTGCGCACTTTTTCCCCAGCTTTGACTGCGCATTTTAATGTTTTCTTCGGAGTTTCTTTTCCTCTTTTTCATTTAAAAAATTTCTTCTCATACCCCTTTCTAGAAAAATTTGGGTGGGGGGAGGAGGGAGGAAAGAGTTTAAGACATGCCGGGCACGTGCTGATTGATGTAAAATGCGTAATGAGCGCGGTTAGACTTGTGACAGGGTCCTGCAGGAGGCGGCTCCAAAGGTATGGATAGATAATGAGCGCCCTATGAAAAAAAAGTTTTCTAATTAGAATATACGTGGCAGTTGCCAAGTGTACTTAGTATATTTGACCCTTTCTCTGGCTTCACCTCAATGGGCCAATTAGAAGCAATCAAGTGCATTAAACTTGCGTTCTCACAGAAATTTCCACGGCTGTATATGAATATGTGGATATACATAATTAGAATTATTAATTCATATATATATATACTAGGAAATTACACCAAATTATTGCAGACTTTCAATTGCAGTAATCCATATAGACCCGGCTTATCTTATCTCCAATTGTAGTAGACCATTATCAAGATAAGCCCAGCTGATTGCATAGGTTTGTTTACGTTTCTGGAACTATCATACTATCGACATATATATACAATATATAATATATACAATTTTGAAGCTTTTCCTTCCAAGCTAGTTCGATTTCTGTGGCAATACGTATTAAGCCAGCTTTGGAAGCAGTCTGAATCAGTTCATAAATTGCCTGTCGGTGGGCAATTTATCAGTAATTCTCGCATCGAATTGGCCAGAATTTGATTTTTTCTACTCCATTTTTGGCTGCGATAAGCATAGTTCAGTGGAGAAAGGGAACGGTGAGGCGAAAGTGTGAACGGCGCAGTATGAAGCTGACCAGCTTAAAGCTTACGGCGGCTATGATCAGCACGGCTCCTCCGAAACGCAGAAAGAGAACGAATATGAAGTCCAGATTGTAGTACTGTATGAAGGAGACATCCTCCTCGGAGATGCGCATGTGTGCGGCGCCCTTGTGGCGCAGCACATACTCCGTCCACCAGACGGCTGTCTCGAGGGGGCTCATAGGCTGATCTCGCAGTCTCCTCGAGATATTCTGAGCATTTTGTGCATACAACGGATTGGTCAGGAGCTCATCGATGGCCCTTGCCACAGACTCCATCGTCAGCTTGGTGACGTCCAACACTTGGGCCACTCCGGAGAGCTTCATCAGTTGGCAATTGCCGAACTGATCGTAGTACATCGGCAGGCAGAGCATGGGCACGCCATAGTACGCACCTTCAATTATGCTCAGGATCCCGCCGTGGGTGATGAACAGCCTCACACTGGGATGGGCGAGGAGGGCGCGTTGTGGCATCGATTTCGTCACGTAAATGTTCTCCGATATGCCTGGGAGTTCCAATTCGTATTTGAGTATGATTCTTTGCGGCAGTTGGGCGAATATTTCCAAGACGATAGGAATGAGGTTCGGAGGCATCCATGTGCTAGTGATTTCGATGCCCATGGAGAAGACAATGACGCCGTGCTCAGCCCCGTCGACGAAGTGCTTGAGCTCGGTGTCCATCGCATCCATCGGCTGCTCCAAGTGCATTCCCGCCACCTCGATGACATTTGGCACATTTGATCGAGCCCGGCCCAGGCTGAAGTGTTGATTGATCAGAATCAATGCGAAGCCTCGACGCATATCGTGAAGACTTTCGGCCGTTTGATTGAAGACCCGCTTGTACAGGGCCAGCTGCGCGGGCAGGTAGACCAGCTGCTCCAGCAGCCATTCCTCCGTGATGTATATCAGATTTCGCAGCTTGTCGAGCAGGCTGAAGCCATTTGAAAAGCCGCTCGATATTATTGGCTCGTATATACTGGGCGCCCGATTTCCCGCCAGGTAGTTAATATTCCATGGACTTCCCGTGACGGACAAACCCACCAGCGGGGCATTATAGTGTCTACCAAATCCATACAAGGCGTCTGTGAAGGATGCGTCCAGTATGACCAAGTCGAACTGTGAGTTCTTGTCCTGGAGCAAGGACTGAACCCCACCATCGCTGAGCACACAGGTCGAGGCTTTCTGGAAGTAGTCGGCCACGTAGACGGCCTCGTCCCACTTGGCCAGAGGCAGCTCCATCTGCTCATCCAACTCCTTGGAGTCTGCAAATTGATTCACGTCTAATTATTAATCGATCGGTCAGATTATTTCTGACTGTTCTTTTGCTTACCTTCATTCAGCTGATCCAGCGCATCGACTCGAATATGTCGAGCTCCGTCGATGTCCTTTAGGTACTTCCTGGCTGAAATGATGGTGAGCTCGTGACCCTTATGAACGAGTGCTTTCATGTAGGGCGAGACTAGCAGATAGGGCGCGTAGGAGATGTGCGAGAAGACGGCTAATATTTTGGCGGCAGAAACGAGCTGATAGCACAAGCCAAATGCCAGCAAAGCGCCCATCGTCTGGCCCCTCATGGCGCGCGTTCACGTCTGACCATTTCAATAGCCTCTCCCGTACTGGGCCCTACTCCGATTATCGACTCGGGGCTTTGGGCCGAATTTCTGTAATCTTATCGTTGCCCGATTTGTGGGGAAACAAATGTCTGTTCGTTATCAGTCAATTTTCGCACTGGCTTGATAAAGGTCAAGATATAAACCTTTCCTTAACAGTAGAGAGCTCTCATTGATTATTTTATAAAAGTTATATATATTTTCTACAGAGGCACAATACATCTAATGTTATCTAATGGAAATATTAGTTATCAGAAAATTTCTTATCAACCCCGTATCTACAGGTCTTTAGCTCAGAAACTGATAAGAGTTCTCAGCAGAATTCTCTCCGCTCGCCGCTTGGGCTAGAGGTGCGGCACAGTGAAGCGTAGTTGGGAGCGCCTCACTAAGAAGGTGGCCAGCTTGAGGCTAACACAAGCTACTATTATCAGAGCCAGGCCGAATCGCACGAAGAAGACCAGGATAAAGTCGAGACTGTAATACTGGATAAACGACAGATCCCTTGCCGAAATGCGCATATGTGCGGCCCCCTTGTGGCGCAGCACATACTCAGTCCACCAGACGGCCGTGTCGAGGGGGCTCATGGGCTGATCTCGCAGCCGTCTGGACATTTCCTTTGCACTAAGCCTATAGCTAGGATTATCAAGCAGCTCCCTAACTGCTTCCCCAATCGATTCCACTGTCACGCTGGGTACATCCAGGGAGCTGGCCACGCCTGCATGCTTCATCAGCTCGGCGTTGCCGAACTGATCGTAGTACAGCGGCAGGCAGAGCATGGGCACGCCATAGTAGGCCCCTTCAATGATGCTCAGGATCCCGCCGTGGGTGATGAACAGCTTCACATTGGGATGGGCGAGCAGGGCGCGTTGTGGCAGCATTGGGCGTATATGAATATTATTGGGTTGGTTTGGCAGCGGCTGCTCGTGCTTCCAAACGATTCGCTGGGGCAGTTGGCCGAAGGCTTGCCGGAGAACGTCCGGCCACTGCGGTGGCAGCCATTTGCTCTTGATTTCCAAGCCCATGGATAAGATGATGACACCATCTGTAGCCGCATCTACAAAGTGTTTCAGTTCATTGTCCAGCTCGGCCGGCGGCTGCTCCATATGCATGCCGGCCACCTCGATCACATTGGGCACATTCGACCTGGCCCGCCCCAGACTGAAGTGTTGATTAATTAGCATCAGGGCGAAATTGTGGCGGATGTGGTACAGGCTTTCGGCAGATCGATTGAAAAAGCGCTTGTACAGGGCCACCTGACTGGGCAGGTACACCAGTTGCTCCAGGAGCCACTCCTCCGTGATGAATATCAAATTCCGTAGTTTTTGCAGCAGGCCTAGGCCCGTGGAGTAACCGCCGGATGACATGGGCTCATAGACACTGGGGGCTTTATTTCCGGCCAGATAGTCGATATTCCAGGAAGTTCCATAGGCCGAGATCCCGACCAGAGCGGCGTCGTAGTGCTGGGCAAAGCCATAGAGCGCGTCTGTCAGTGATGCCTGCACAATGACCATGTCGAACTGGGAGCTCTTATCTTGGAGCAGGGACTGGACACCTGCGTCGCTCAGTATAAAGCTGGAAGAGTTGTGGAAATATTTGGAAACCAAGTAAGACTTTGTCCATTTCTCATTCAGCAATTTCTCTTCAAAGTGCGTGTTGAGAATATCTGGAGAATGGAAACGATTATAAATAAATTCGTTGATATTTCTAACTCGATTCCTACCGTCCATCAATATGTCGAGCTTGGCAACGCGAATGTGACGAGCCCCTTCGATATCCGCCAAGTGTCTGCCGGCTGAAATGATGGTGAGATTGTGTCCTTTATGGACAAGTGCCTCCATGTAGGGCCTCACCAGCAGAAATGGCGACGCGAAGCTGTACGAGAAAACGGCTAAAATGTTGGCGGCAGGAGCCAGCTGAAAGCCCAAGCCAAGCACCAGCAAAGCGCCAACTGTCTGCCCCCTCATAGTGCGCTTCCACGTGCGACCATTTCGATAGACTCTCCCGCACTGGGCCAGGCCCTATGGGGCCTGGTGCGACCAGCTCTGATAATCTAATCGGTAAGTGCTCGGAATCCCCTCACGGTGAGTAAGCCAAGTGCGACTACAATTTATATTCAATAGTTGTAGATAATATATTCTATCCAAATATTATTCTATCGAAATTGTTATCAATTGAAATGGTATTCCCTCTATCTAAATGGTTATCAATTGATAATAGTTGTAGGCAGAAGGGACACCTTTTGAGCTGAATATGCTCGCTTGATGAGTGCAATGAAATCAACTCGATCAGTCCACTAAAGGTTCCTATCCTCCGTCCCCTAACTAGCTGAGATTGTTAGGTGCCTCCTTTAATTATTGCCTTGCTTAGAAGATCGCATTCATCGCCTCAATTAGCCGAACCAGCTTTGGTGGGAAATAGCATGAGATATGATAAAATCGCATGCGAGTTTTCGATCCGTTGGGCCTTGCCCAATCCGTTATTGCCTTGTTTAGAAGATCGCATCTTCAACTTGAGAAGAAGAGACGCCTCAGAAGAACCCGCTTAGGTGGGAAATAGCATGAGATGTGATAAAATCGCATGCGAGTTTTCGATCCGTTGAGATATTAAATATTTAGAGGCTCTCTTCTGGCTTTGCGAAGGTCGCTCCATTCGACTTATTAAACCGCTTTTTGGCCAAAAATCCAAATTGGAATCCTTTCCGATCCATATATCTATTTCATCCGTAGCTGAGTAGCAATGCAACACCTGCAAAATTCAATCGGTCTTCCCTGTAGTGGCTGGCCATTGATATAGCTTATCCACAGCCCAATGTGGGCTGTGTGAAGGCCCCTCGAAATGTTGCGAAAATACGGCTGAAATTGCAAATACAGGCGAACCATCTCACATTCGCTCATTTCCATTCTCCCCCTCCCCTCTTGGGGGCCTCTGGAGGTCGGAGCGCTCTCCCCTAATCTTATCGCAGTAATTCGATATGCCATTGTTTATATGTGTGGCGAGTAGCCCAGGCCAATCAGTCGGCATCTGAGTGTACTCGGCGCTGGAATCGTGAACGAGTCGGGAGTGAAATGCGGCTGCAGCAGCAGCTAATTGGGAGTCTCCTTGCAGTGGCCGCTTGGCTGCTGCCTGGACGCTCCGCATCGGCCGCCAGGATACTTTTGGTGTTTCCATATGATATGCCGTCGCAGTGCATTTTCCTGACGCCTTATGTGGGGGCGTTGCTGGAGCGGGGTCATAATCTGACCATGATACATTCGTTCAAGAAGTGCCAGATTTTGGAGAACTTAAACTCGATCAAAATCAATGAACGACTCGACACTGGCCTAGACTTTGCTCGAGATGAATACTTCTACCTATCGAAGTGGGTGGCGGTCAACTCCGTGCGGACCTTTTTCATCAACATTTGCCTGAATGTGCTGCGTACGGCTGAGGTGCAGGAAATGATGCACTCCAACCAGACTTTCGATCTGATGATAATTGAGCCGTCATTCACAGACGCCCTCTTCGGGCTGGCAGGGCATTTCAAAGCGAATCTGATGGGCTTGGCCACATGCGGATCAGACTGGAACATGGACACTCTGGTGGGCCATATTCCGTTCAGTACGCTGGAACCTTTCTTGCCGCACGGCTTTTCGCAGGGCGGAACTCTGCTGGATCAGATCAACAACTGGATAATCATCTCCGAGGAGTGGCTGATGCATCAACTGGTCTTCTTGCCCTCGCTGCGGGCAGTGCACGAACAATTCTTCGGCCATCTCAAGCAGAGCTTCATGGAGATCCGCCAGAACTTTTCCATCATATTGCTCAATCAGCACTTCAGCGTGTTCCCGGCCAGGTCCAATGTTCCCAGTCTGGTGGAAGTGGGCGGCATGCATGTGCCGAAGAAAACGCCCCGGCTATCGCCAGAATTGGAGCAGTTTGTGGAAGAGGCGCCGCATGGTGTCGTCGTCGTGAGCCTGGGCGAGGAGCTCCAGAGCAAGCATCTGCCGGCGGAGATTCAGGCAATGTTCGTTGAAGTGTTCGATGCTTTGCCGGAGCGTGTCATATGGAAGTTCGAGGATGAGCCGTATCCCAAGGCCAACAGCAGCATCTACTTCAGCCAATGGCTGCCGCTCCAGGCGCTCCTGGCGCATCCCAATGTGCGACTGCTGATCAACCATGGCGGCATTCTGAGCATTCTCGAGGCGGCCCACTACGCCACGCCGGTGCTCGGGCTGCCGCTCTTCTTCGACCAGTTCCGCAATATGCAGAGCATGCGCGAGAAGGGCGTGGCCGAGCTGCTCGACATTTACGCCATGAAGACGGAGGACTTTGCGCAGAATATCCGGCAACTACTCGATGAGCCTGAGTACAAGCGCAGCGCAGTGGAGGTCTCGGAGGGTATACGCGATCAGCCTGTGCATCCACTCGATCTGGCTGTCTACTGGACGGAGTACGTTCTGCGGCACAAGGGTGCACCCTACATGCGCATCTCCCCCTCCAATATACGGCTCATGGACTACTACTGCCTGGATCACTTGCTCGTGATCTGTGGACGCATTTGCCTGCCAATTCTATTCTTGCTCTACGTCTTATACAGGGTGATCAAGAGGGTGTAGTAGATGTTATCTTATCGGAACATTTAATCGATTCATCGTTTATTGGATATGGGCTTATAAAATGAAAATCTAACAGTTCCCCTCCTATAATGTATATATTTTAATATAATTATCCAATTATTAATCAGCTGGAGCTTATGAATGACGGCGTCAGTCAACTTAAATTGCATTGAGCTCCGTCTCAGAGAGTTCAGCTCGGGTGTAGACCGGCCTGGGCCGAAGCAAGCGATAAGCATGAGAGGGAGAGCCAGCTGCTGAGAGAGAGAGAGAGAGGTTCGACTCTCGCTTAGACTGTGTAAACAAACAAATTCGTTGACGCCGTTCGCTGTTCTATAAATAGCGGAGCGTGCTGAAAAAAAAGAAAGAAAATTCGAAAACTCGATGGAAAACAAAAACAACAAAGGCGAAATTGATGTCGCGCTTCAGCAGGTTTGGGGCGACCTTCAAAGTCGACGCAACGTAATCGCAATTTGCCGATAAATTGGCCACAATTAAAAGCGTTTCTCGTTCCTTAATTCTCAGTGGCGGCCGAGCAGTGAACCCATTCGGTATACTGAGCGAGCATTAATGGAGTGGATTCGGCTGGAGGTTCTGATAGCGCTGATGGGACTCTATCAGCTGGCGGCTGGCGTGCAGGCGGCTCGCATTCTAGCCGTCTTTCCGTTCCCCGGCAAGTCGCAGTACATATTCGCCGAGCGGTACCTCAGAGAGCTGGCGAGCAGGGGTCACAATGTGACGGTTATCAATACGTTCGGCGGGGGTCCAGCGGAATCCCATTTCCGGGTAATCGGGGCTACGAAGATCCATGAGCTAATGGCGGGTAAGTTTGCGACTTACATGTTAGAGCAAAGAATAGATCTTGCGTAGCCTTTGGCAGTGCGGACTACAATCAGCAGGCCAGCCAGTGGACGATGCTGAGCATGACTACGGACTTTCTGAATCTGCTTACCGCCAATGTCATGGACGATGATAAGGTGCAGCAGCTGATGCAGGGCGACGAAGGCTTCGATTTGGTTCTGCTCGAGACCGTGCAGAACGAGGCGCTCTTCGGCCTGGCCCAACACTTCAAGGCGCCAGCCATGGGCATCTCCTCGTACGGCACAGATCGGCACATCGACGAGCTCATGGGCAATATATCGCCGCTCTCCTACAATCCCATGCTTCTCTCCGCCCGCACCGAGCACATGAGCTACGAGCAGCGCCTGTGGAACGTATGGGACGCGAGCTTGGGCTGGCTGCACAAGCGCCTCGTCCATTTGCCCAGTCAGCGGCGGCTGTACAAGAAATACTTTCCCAGGGCCAGTCGGACGCTGGAGCAGGTGCTGGACAGCTTCTCTCTGATGCTGCTTGGTCAGCACTTTACACTCAGCTATCCGCGGCCCTATCTGCCCAATATGATCGAGGTGGGCGGGATGCATCTGGACCATTCGAGAGAGCCGCAGCCGCTGCCTGCGGAGCTGGCCAAATTCGTGGCCGAAGCCGAGCATGGGGTCATCTACTTTTCCATGGGCTCGAACATCAAGAGCGCGGATTTGCCTGGAGCTACGCGGCAAGTGCTCCTGAAGGCCTTTGGCCAGCTCCGACAGCGAGTGTTGTGGAAGTTCGAGCAGGAACAGCTGGAGGATCAGCCCAAGAATGTGCTTATTAGCAAATGGTTCCCACAGCCCGATATTCTGGCGCATTCCAACGTCAAGCTCTTCATCACGCACGGCGGCCTGCTGAGCACAATCGAGAGCATTTACTTCGGCAAGCCGGTGCTGGGTCTGCCCGTATTCTACGACCAACACCTCAACGTGGAAAGAGCCAAGAAGGCGGGCTTCGGGCTGGGTCTGGACCTGTGGTCCATGACGGAGCAGCAGCTGCATGGGCAGATCTTGGAGCTGCTCTCCAATGAGATTTATACGCAGGCAGCGCAGCTCAAGTCGAGGCTCTTTCGCGATCAGAAAGACACGCCGCTCGAGCGCGCCATCTGGTGGACGGAGTACGTACTGCGCCACAAAGGTGCGCCGCACTTGCGTGCAGCATCGCGTGACCTGAGCCTGGTCCAGCTGCACGGCCTGGACACTTGGGGTCTGCTGTGCGTCATCATCGCTTTGATCACGCTATCGCTTTTCTTTGTTCTCTCGAGTCTAGTGCGAGGCGTATGCTCGATGCTGGGCGGAAGGTCCGCCAAGACCGGATCAAAAGCGAAGACCCAGTAGCCCACCCCAACTAACTTAATTCTAAATCTTAACATAGATTTTTATACAGTGACAAGAGCTTGAGATTTTCTCTATAGTAATTAGATATTCACAGTTGTAATTGCCCGTCATTCACGGTAAATAAGATAAAGCCATCAGCAGATAATGTGGAGCTCTCTCTCTATCACGCAATTACGATCGCGAGAATGTTCGCTGATGAACATGATTGGCAACTATTTGAGCCGAGAGAAAACGATGTGTGCATGCATAAAGCCCTGGCAATCACCTTGAATCCGGACGAGTGGCAGGGTGGGTGTGCCGGCGTGCTGTGATGCTTATACAAATGCCTATTATCGCATCTCTAGTAGATTGTTATCGCATGCATGCCGCTTAGTCTAATCTACGGCAAACAATGCTTCCCTCTAGCCCGAGCCAATTGCAGCCGTTCAGTTGAGTATTAGCTGGGGCTGTAAGATGTTGTCGCTGCGGCTGTGCTGCCTTGGCCTGCTCCTTTGCGTGCTGCCGCATCGGCTGGACGCCGCCCGGATATTGGCAATCTTTCCCTTTCCGGGTCCTTCTCAGTACATTAATGCTGTGCCCTATTTGAAGGCGTTGGCGGCTCGCGGTCATCAGGTGACATCGGTGAATGCCTTTCCTCAGAAGCAGCCCGTGCCCAATTTTCGGGACATTGATGTGCCCGAAGTCTTTCAGTCCTACGAAGGTAGATCCTCTTGTCATCTGCATACAACTCCGGTCATTGATCTCTTCGCGTGAAATTTGCAGAAATTATTGCGGACCTGGAGACCCCCAGGAATGCTTGGCATGAGAACAGTTTCATCAACGACTTCTTCATCAGTGTGACCAAGACGGTGCTCCAAAACAGCCAAGTGCAGCAGGAGCTGCTCAAGCCCGGCTATGCCCAATACGATCTGATCATTGTTGAGGCTCTGCGCACGGATGCGCTGTACGGCTTTGCGGCTCACTTCAATGCTCCCATCATAGGCCTCTCCACCTTCGGCACCGACTGGAATGTCGATGAGCTGGTGGGCAACACTTCGCCCATGTCCTATATTCCTCTCATTACGGCTGGCCTGAGCGATCGCATGACCTTCTGGGAGCGCGTCCATAACTTCTATGAGACGGCTGTTGCCTGGCTGAACTGGAAGCTGGTTTATGTGGCGCAGCAGGAGCAATTGTACGAGAAGTACTTTCCGCATGTGGCCCACAAGAGGCCCCTGGTTGAGCTGAGCAAGAACTTCTCTCTGGTGTTGCTCAATCAGCACTTCTCGCTGAGCTTCCCACGCCCGTATGTGCCCAATATGATTGAGGTGGGCGGCCTGCATATTGCCCACAAGCCGGCGCCGTTGCCCAAGGAGATCGAAGAGTTTGTTAAGGGAGCCGGTGCGGCGGGTGTAATCTACTTTTCGTTGGGCTCGAATATCAAGAGCAAGGATCTGCCCGAGGAGCGCAAGCAGATGCTACTACGAGCCTTGGCAGCCCTGCCGCAGCGCGTGCTCTGGAAATTCGAGGAGGAGTTGCCGAATAAGCCCGGCAATGTGTACATCAGCAAATGGTTCCCGCAGTCGGACATTCTGGGCCATCCGAATGTGAAGCTCTTCATAACGCACGGCGGCCTGCTCAGCACCATTGAAAGCATTCACCATGGCAAGCCGGTCCTGGGGCTGCCCTTCTTCTACGACCAGTTCCTCAATGTGGAGCGAGCGAAGCAGGCGGGCTTCGGGCTCGGGCTCGACTACAAGACGATGACGTCCACGGAATTCACCCAGACCATTCAGCGTCTGATCAACGAGCCGAAATTCGCGCGGACAGCTCAACTGATGTCGTCCAGATACCGCGACCAGCCGATGAGTCCGCAGGAGACGGCCATCTGGTGGACAGAGTACGTGCTGCGGCACCAGGGCGCTGCGCACATGCGAGTGGCTGCCCAGGACCTGAGCTTTGTGGCCTACCACAGCTTAGACGTGATTGGATTGTTCCTGGGAATCGGCCTGCTACTCCTGTCCACCGTTTCCTTCATAGTTTGCCAGCTGGTGGGGAGTCGAGCCCCCTCGGGCAGGCAGAAATTAAAGCATCAGTAGAGGCTGGCCCTAGTGCAGTGTTCGTGTTGTAATTGTAAGAATCTATATCAATGGAAATAATTGGATTATATTGGCTATCTGGTGTGTGGCATTGGTCATATAAATATCGCTCATTGCCATGCAGTTCATTATGGTGCGGGTAACCCAGGAATATGCATTAACCGCTGTCCAATCAGCTGCATACGCGGCGTATGCGTAATATTAAATTGCAGCCCAACTTCCGCTGCATGCGCGACGCTTATTTTCGGCCGCAGCATCAAATGTGTAATCAAAAATTCATGAGCTGTATATGCTATTGGTTTTTGTTGCACTCGCTCCGCCTGCCGCTCCCCTTGCCGCTCCCCTTGCTGTTGTTATTAGCCCTCGCCTTTTGCATGTAAAGCTGCAGCTGGCATGTAAATGAAAATGATTTCATCGAATTAAAGCTGGAACGCTGGAACGATACGGTCACAGAGCGAAATTATCTCATTGATAATCATCCATTGTGCTCCGCTAAGCGGCTTTTCATACAACATTCGTTTTAAAGCAATCTTAAAGCGTTCGCTCGCATGCGAGAGATGCGAATCGGATTGCATGCGCTGTTGAGCAAACGAGTATTATCGTCATCCATTTTCCAGCTGGCCAAAGTGTCAAAAAATCTGTTTGTTAGCTCTGTGCAAAATATGTGCCAGCAGCAAATAAGTCGATTTCAGGAGCTCCCCCCGCACGCCGCCCACCGCCCACCCTTTCGCCTGGCATTTGCATATCCATTTGCACGTCGAGCCGAGCTTGTTCTCCTCTTTTTTCTCTTACAGGCATTTGCGCAATGCTGCAGTCCAGGTGAGCTGCTGCTGCTGCTGCAGCTTGTTGTAGGAAAAAGGTTCATAACAGATTTGTCAAATGTGCTGCCAATGATGGATATTATTTCCTGGAACTCCAGTGCGAATTGTCAAACTCTCAGCTGGAGGCAGGCGGATTTCTTTCTTTCTGGCATTTACTACCCTTCACGAAATGAATGTTACATATTTATATTGGTTATATGTTAGAGAATAGAAAAATAAGCAATCTCTCAGAAGCGCGGATAAGGGAAGAGCTCATCCCACAGCTTGTAGCGCTCCTCGTAAATGTTGCCGGCCTTTGCGATTAAATCTGTATCTATCTCCAGGTAGGCCTGGTCCTTCGGGTTGTACAGCGGCCAGTTGAGATGGCATAGGTACGGGTCCTTCGCATTGTGGGGATCACTAAACGAGAACTCTTCCATCGATATCGATTCGATTTACTTAGAGTAAATGCTTACCCTTTCCTGGCAAATTCCGTCCACATGCGCGTCAGGCGCTCAATGAGTAAATCCTCCGGGTCGCCGGCCTTGAAAATTGGCGGAAGCATCGGCACACGGAACAGGTAGAGTAACTCATCGTGGTGCACTGCGCCTGCAAGGATACGCAATATTAATGCTGCTCGAACACTCCCTTTAAGGCATTAGCTACCGAAGGTCTGGTTCGTTTCCGGATGCTTCAAGAAGCTGTTGCGTCCTTTGTAGCGAAATAGATACGTGTAGATGGGAGTGTGTGGGGCCATCAGACGCATGAAGCGATGATAGTCCACGCCAATGAGGGCGTCGCTGTAGAGCCGGCCGAGAGCTTGCAGAGATCCAGGATTCTCTAGTCTGCCATTGCCCAGGTATTCCCGGCGTAAAACGGCGCTCACCTCTCGAGAGCGGGGCGTATCCCGTTCGTAGAGGAAGGAAATCGGCGCGAAATGCTCCCAGTTGGAATCCAGTTTCTCGCGTTGGCTATTATTACGCAATGTGTCTGTGGGAGGGCCAGGATTAGGATGTGTGTAAGAGGTCGCAACAAGTACTCACAGAAAGCGGCCGAGAGGAACTCGAATTCGGTGATGCCCGTGATGAGGGGCACCTTGTAGAAGTTGCCGCTCTGAGCCGTCTTGTATGGATGCTCCACGAGGAAACGCTCCTGCCCAAAGTCCTGTTCGATGACTGGAATCCAGTTGAGCACCGGGTCCCAGCCAATCTCAAACATGCCATTGTAAGTGTTGACATAGTCCAGCATGGGCTTTCCACGCATACAGCTGACCATCTCCTTGACAGGCTGCTCCGGGCACTTTAAGAGGCGTGCCTGGCGCTGGGCTAGCCGCAAATCGGACATTGGATAGTTCCACTGGCCGTAGGGCGAGGCACTCATGCAGATGCCGCGATGGAACAGGCCCCGCGACATCGGGGACAGCATGTGCAGGCCGATGCTTAGGCTGCCCGCACTGTAGCCCAGCAGAGTCACAGACTGCGGATCGCCGCCGAAGTGATGGATATGCTGCTGGATCCAGCGAAGCGCCTGCACCTGATCCTTGAGTCCGGCATTGCCGGGAGCATCAGCTGTGCCCGTGGCCAAGAAGCCCAAGCTGCCCAAACGATAGTTCAGCGTGACCAATACGCAATCCCGATCCATCAAATGCTCGGGGCCGGCCAGGTATTTGCTCAGCCCAGAGAAGACATAGAAGCCGCCGGGATGCAGGAAGACAATCACTGGCAGGCGAGCACTTGCATTTAGATTCTTCGTATAGACATTCAATCGCAGGCAATCCTCGGCTACGTCAGTCATATTGTCCCATGGCTGCGGGCACATGGGTCCATCCTCGCTGGCATCAAAGGTAGCCGGCGCCCAAGCTCGCACTGGCTGCGGATCTCTGAAGCGCAACCCAGCCAGCGGCGGTTCCGCGTAGCGTATGCCTCGGAAGGCATGGAAGGGCTCACCGAGCCTCGACTTCAGACTGACGCCACGTATGCGCCCCAGCATCAGCTCAACCTCAACGCCTCGCACCGCGCCGCAAGACAGCAGGCAGGCGATCACAAAGAAAGCGAACATCTTGTGGCTAGCTGTTGCCCCACACTGATGCCTATCAAGTGTTGGGCTAAGTATTTATAGAACCGCTCGCCGAACATCCACAGGGCTTTCCCCCATGAGCCACTCAGATAATGGGAAAAAAGTGTAGAGAATCGAGTCACACTGCCTGCCAGACTTAAACGGACAGCTGCAGTTCTGGGAGAAAGCGCGCTCTGATTTTGTATTCTATATCTTTAGCCTATTATGGCATTAGTGTCTGCAGGCACTTAATGAATATTTGAGATATTCTAATTTTGAAAACTCCCCGCTTAAGCGCATCGGCAGCAAGCC
>JABVZY010000307.1:5832599-5845047 GCA_020883555.1 Drosophila nannoptera
GCAGTTTTCCATATTACCTGCACCGCTCTCAGCCCAAAACGAGGCAGCGGACAGAGGCCTGGGACGAACTTTGTTGTGAAATGGTTCCATTTTGTGGAGTCCTGCGCCCGGCTATGACGATGATCTAGGCACATTAAAGCCGACGCTGGCTGTTAAGTGGTGAGTTAAGAGTTCTTTGGGGCACTTAAGCCAGCGATTTACTGCTGTTTATTGAGCAGCAGCCGTAGCAGTAGGTACCCAAGTCGAATGCTCTTCCATTTCGCTACTTACTTTCCAGCGTAAATAACCTTTCAGTGAGCAGCACTTAAAAAATACGCAAATTTATTGCACATCTTTCATTTTGCTTTATCTCAGCCGGACGGGAGCGTTGCCGTCTTCGACGTCCATCAGGGCAACGATAAACTCTTGGTTTTTATGCCACTATCATAATATGTACACAATAATTATTCCCCGGATGGATTATAACGTGAACTGGGCGCTCGACGAAACGCACGAGCGTAAAAAATGGCTCGAACTGTGCCGTCGAACTCCCTTGGCTGAGGTCTAGAGCAACCCATTCGAGCGCAACCAAATGGACATGAAACAAAGAGTGGAAGAAGCTGTGGGCTGGAAATTGAGCTTTGGCAAATACTTGCTTAAAGCCAAGTATACGTCTGCTCCTCCCCAGCCTCCCAGCCATGCAGCCACTCAGCCATTCAGCCACTCGGCTTCTGCTTTCATCCGTCTCTCGTTTCGCCTTCAGTCCGAGGCTCACGCGTAGGTCTGTTGCATACTTATGGGCGCATGATACCCATCCTGGGCCTAGACGCCGCTGCAAGCACATTAATTTCCTGGCCATGCTCAGATGCAATGGCATTGCAGGGATAATCGGCTGTAATATGTGGCTATAGCATATGCAAAATATTTCCAATTTGAGCAACATGTGAGTGAGCCTAGCTCAAAAGGAAGAGCCTCGTATTGGCATCTTCTCGAGATCCCCAAAATTGCACTCAACTGTCATTTGCTGGGTCTTTGGTATTTTTGTGTGAACCGGAAATTGTGCTTATGCAATTGCCATTGGCGTAAGTGCGCCGGGCTCTGCTCCGTATCCGGGCAATGCAGCTCTCAATGAAAGCAGAGAAAAAAGAAGTGGAAATGGGAGTGGAAGTGGGAGTGGGAGTGCGAGTGGGAGTCGAAAAAATGGAAATGTCGAAAAATGCCAACGGAAAGAAGTGGAGATTTCTATGCTCGGACTGTAGACAATGGTGCGTAATTTGCTGAGATGTTAAGTAAAACGTAATAGCTGGGAATTGACAAAGTCGCTTCTGGGAATCCGAATCTGAATCCTGAATCCATCTGTAGCTGAATCTGGATCTGGAGCTGAACTTGCCGCCGCCCCGAAATTCCTTGCCCGGCCCTGCTGTCCTGTCAACAGCAATAAAAGTCAATTGTCAGCGTTGTCTGGCATTCCGTTTCGTTTCTTATATTGTTGTACTTGTTCTTGTTGTTGCTGTTGCTGTTGGTGTTGCATTTGTGAGTTACCAGAAATGTTGAACATTGCATCTGCAGCTGGCTGCGTCCGTCTTGCTTGAGCGATTTGCTGGCATGCAGCACTTCACCTGGCCCAGCAGCTGCACCTGCAGACCATGCAGCATCCAGCTGTCACTTAACATTTTGTCAAGCATCAACACAGCACACACACACACAGTGGGTGAGTGGGGGAGCTGTGGGGGAGCTGTGCAGAAATCAAAATGCATCATAAAACGGAAATGAAAACAAATGAAAAATGATTTTTACTTATGCGCAAATTGTTCCAGCACCCATGCCTGCACCCGAGCCAGCTTGTGGGAGTTATTCTTGCTGTTTGTGTTGCTGCCGGCCGGACATTTGGAGCAAGTGCTTGTTGACAACAAATTGCATTTGCGCTTTAAGCATTGTCAACCTGCCAGATGTTCGTGCCACACCTTTGTGTGGCAATAAGCGGAGCTGAAAGCGATGCGCCAAATCGGCAAAGAATGTGCGATGAATAAAGGAAATCAATGGCCCGGGATTTTCAGCGAATTTCTTTGGAAGCTCTTAGATGAGCCCGGAAGTAAAATCCGTCAACAATAATTCTGTAGTACTTCCCTTTTTCAAAGAGCTCGCCTTTCCTTTTTATGTCGCCGTTGTGGTGAAAAGAATGAGGCAACTTAATTGAATCAAGCTGCGGCAGGGATGGGCCTGGGATGGGCAGAAAAGGGAGCTCAGCGAAAACATGGCGAAGTACAAGGCGTAAACAAAGAGTTTGTGGCAAAAAGAGTGAATTGAAGAGCAAACAAATGGCCAAATAGAGCCGCAGCAGCTGCAAGGGACGCCGGGCGGAGGAGGCGTGGGTCGAGCACTTGGGTTCCGGCCTGGCCCAGCAGCGAGCCGCACCAGCTCGACCTTATTTATAAATTAACAGCAGCAATTTTTCCCGCCGGACATACATTAAAAATTTTGGCGACCATAAAAGTTTGATACAGTATATGGCACATATATACACACTTATATACATATACATATATATATATCTCCTTTTCCGTGCCTTGTTCCCTGTTGCTTTTTGCCCGGACAAGGTCCTTTACCGTCGCTTAAGCAAATAATTTCTTTTCTTAGGCAAAGCCGGCTGGCGCAGTTTTTATGCTTGCGCAGCTTCACGCCCACTGCACAGGGCGAAGCCCCGCCCAGCATCTATCTCCCTCTATCCCTCTGTCTCTCCTTTGCTTCTCTCCGTCTGTTTCCTGTTGTGCGCTTTGTTTTGAGCTGCCCGCCCTCGCTTGTTTGGCCTGCACTTCTCACGCACTCACTTTGGGGAATTTGCCTAGCAGTTGGTTCAGCTGCCGTGCAGCATTTTAAAGACCCAGGCGCTGACCTGAGAGATATCTTGCTATATCTTATCCCACTTTACGATGCTTGCAGGAGGCACGACTAGACAGAGATAGCTCCTAAGCCAAGCTGATAATCTTCAGCCTATATATATGGGGTATCTAATTGTCATTTTGCGCTCAGATTAGATTAGAGTTTTATCAGCTGATAAGAAATACTTGTTATTACAAAGGCTTAAGTATGAAATATACAATATAGCTCCATAGATAAGCAAAAGGTTGATGAAATTGCCCCAAGTTATAAGGTAATGAATACCCTTTTCAAATGAAGAGCCTTAAATAAACTTTGTATAATTTAAAAAAAAATATATAATAATTAAAAAAAAATTAATTAATATTCTTAAAATTTAAATTCCTTTTTGATTCTAAGTTTCAGTTTCAGAGTGCATTTAACTCTTTCGCATTTTATAGCATGAGCCCCCCATCGAAATCTTTAGAGCACTCTCCCGATAATGATAAGCAGATAGAGCACTGAGTGACTGGAGACCTGCTGACCTCACGCTGACGATTCCGTAGCTGATCGGCAAGATTTTCCCCCATGAAGCCTGTAAGCATGATCAGGCAACATTTTTGATAGTCAAACCGCAGCTAAAGCTTGCTTATCGCAGCTGATAGAGCGCTGAGAAAAGCGTTTGAAAAGCGCCTTAAAAGCGAACGCGTTCAACCACAAAAGCTCAGTTGATGCCGCGAGATCTGAGCTGAACGAAGCAGCGCAATATGAGAAGCTCTACGCTGTTACTGTTGGGGCTGGTCGCGTTTATCGGGCAGGCGCCGCAGATTGACAGCGCCAAGATTTTGGCCACATTCGCCTTTCCGGGCCGCTCGCAGTATATCTTTGCCGAGACGTACTTGAAGGCTCTGGCAGCGCGCGGTCATGAGGTGACTGTGATCAATGCCTTTCAGAACAAGCCGGTGCCCAACATGAGGTTCATAACCGCGGAAAAAATTCACGAGCATTATGACAGTAAGTCGCTTAAGATATACAAAGCCCAGATATAGCTGCTCACGACCTGATCCCTTTCAGAGATGATGGAAACTTTTAATTTTTCCACACTTCTGGAGAAGCAGAAGAACTTCAGTAGAATATTGAAGGTGATTTGCGAATGCTTCATGGAGGACGAGGACGTGCAAAAGCTGCTCAGATCGGGCGAAAAATTCGACTTGGTCATATCAGAAGTAATGCACACGGAAGTCTTGTTTGGCCTTGCCCAGCATTTCAACTCAACGCTCATCGGCTTCTCGACCTATGGCAATGATTTTTACATCGATGAGCTGATGGGAAATATATCTCCAGTGTCCTATAATCCGATAATCAGCTCGCCCAAATCGAATCCCATGAGCTTCTTTGAGCGTCTGGAGAACCACTACGAGATGTGGCTGGAGAAATTAGTTTTCAAATTCGTGCACCATCCGATAATGGAACAGCAGTATGCGAAGCATTTCCCTGACGCGAAGAAAACTCTGTCTGAGGTTGAGGACAGCTTCGCGCTAATGCTGCTGGGTCAGCATTTCTCGATGAGTTATCCCCGTCCCTATCTGCCCAACATGATTGAGGTGGGAGGCATGCACATATCGCATAACCCGAAACCGTTACCCGAGGACATCAAAGAGTTCATCGAAACATCTACCGATGGCGTCATCTACTTCTCGCTGGGCTCGAATGTCAAGAGCAAGGACTTGCCGGCGGAAACGCGAGACACGCTTCTCAAGGTGTTCGGGCGGCTGAAGCAGCGCGTACTCTGGAAGTTCGAGGATGACCAGCTGCCGGGCAAGCCGAAGAATGTGTACATCAGCAAATGGTTTCCACAAGCCGATATACTGGCCCATCCGAAGGTGAGTCTCTTCATTACCCACGGCGGCCTGCTCAGCACCATGGAGAGCATCTACTTCGGCAAGCCTGTGCTCGGCTTGCCCGTCTTCTTCGACCAGTTCATGAACGTGAAACGCGCCGAAAGCATTGGCTTCGGCTTGGGCCTGGATCTAACGAGCCTGCAGGAGGCAGAGCTGGAGCAAGCCATAAAGAAACTCTTGTTCACACCAAGCTATGCCAAGTCGGCGGCTCTGCTCTCAGAGCGATACCGCGACCAGCCCGAATCGGCCCTCGATCGCGCCATTTGGTGGACCGAGTACGTTGCTCGGCAAAAGGATCTCTCCCATCTACGCGCTTTTTCACGGGACATGGGCTTCCTTCAGCTGCACAGCGTGGACACCCTCGCAGTTCTCTTGGGCGTGCCCCTGCTCGTACTGTATGTGCTTCTGAAGGCCACAGCTTGGCTTCTGCGTCTAGTATTCGGCGGGAAGCCAAAGGGCAATGCCAAGCAGAAGAGCCATTAGAAGGGCGTTAGCAAATTAGATTTGCTGTGTATATATTTGACTGTTGAGGCTAATCAAACCTGTTTATACTTGATTGTTATTGTTGTTATCGCTTAGTTTAGCAAGTAAACTTAATTAGAATATTGAAGAGATGCTTATTCTTCGAGCTCTAATCAGTTTTCTCTTGGAGCGTCGAATGTGTGAGAAGCCAAAGTGTTGCTAAGACCTTACGCAGTACTGCACCACATGCCGTATACGTAATATTAATTGAGCTGAGAGTGAAATTCATGAAAGCGTTCTATAAATAATCTGTTCAATTAATGTCAAGGTGCACGCTGTGAGAAAGAAACAAGAGAGAGAGAGAGAAGCGCCGAGAGCATTTCCAAATACAGAAAGATTGAGAACGAGAGCAAGAGGAACATGAGGGTCATGAGAGCAAGAGAGAAGCTTCCGCTTTGCGCTCAACAAGCTAGTTTTTTATTTTTGATTCAATCGCTTTTTGTCCCACTCGCTCGAATTGAACAGAACTTAATGAGTCAAAACTTGCCTTAATTGAACACAAGTATTTTTACCGTTTGCGTATTTATTTTGGTTTGGTAGCCAAAGCTACAGATGCTCCTGAATGCTGCCAGCACACGCCCCGAATCTCTGGCATTTTATCAACTTCAGCTTGAAACGAAATTCAAATGTTTCGTTCGTATTTCTTTTTGTCCACTCTCCCCATCTCGCTCGCTCTTTTTCTCTCTCTTCCACGCCGGCGGTGTGTGTGTGTGTGTGTGTGGTGTCCCTAACAACCGGCTGCCCCAAAAAACTCGCACTGGCCACTTTGTACTAAGTACTCACACCGAATTCCGTTTGAAGTTTTGCACCTGCACAACACACTCACACCCACACGGCCGCACACCCACAGAACCAGTGCAATATATACATATATGGCTGGCCCCAGGCTCTTTCCTGATTTGGCTTTCTAGCTACACGTTCGCCGCGCCTGGCTTGTAAATTGTATCCGTTTCAGGCACATAAATTGTTGTCAACTTCCGCTGGCTGCGACAACGTCGCCGGCACTGACCACTTCTGTTCCAGCTGCACGCCGGCGCCCCCTTATCCAGATGCCCCGTGTGTCCAGGCATCCTGCACCCTATGCTCGCATGGTGCGCTTTGACTTGAGTGCCGCTTGCCTCGCCAGGTTTGTCTTTTTTGTTCGCTCAACTTTAGTTTTGTTTTTTTTTTCGGATTTTTTTTTTTTTTTGCTGCTCGATGCAGCTTCAGCATCCAGCTCCAACGTAATTGAATTTTTAATCTCGTTTATAGTCAAGTGATCTCTGGCATATACCGAGCGTGTACTGCTGCGCATATTTTACGTGCCTGGCGACTGGGCGCTCAACGGTCGCTGCTTGGGTCCACTTTCTGGGCATACTTCCAGCAAATACAGTGGGCAAATTAAGTTGTTGTCCGAAAAGTTTTGGTAATCAGAGTGGACCCCGAAATGCCCTCATACACATTGAAGGCGTGGGCAATGCTATGTTGGCAGCTTGGACAAAAATCATTGTATGCTTTCACTCATTTCAAGTATTTCCGATGCATTATATTCATTGCATACTTTCAGGGGTGAACATAAACTCAAAATTATTTGGACACGAACCCGATGTGTGAATTGAATTCTCTGCTGCATACTTTTGCGCTGAAAATGAAATAATGTCTATGATAAGTAAAAGAGGTAGCAAGAATGCTTGAATGATAGTTTTAAATTTTACATAGATATATATTTGCGAACTTAAGTCGGATTATGCACGCGCCGCTAATCGCCGGCCAAGACTAAACGCTCTTTGAAAAATGAGCCCCGAAACTTTTAACTGATTGCAAATTGAGTTTTGCGGTAGCGCATGACTCTAGTATGCCGTGTCAAAGGTTTGTAAACGATTGCATCATTAACTTGCTTACGTGCGCTGGCGACGCGAACGACAAGGACGAAGGCAACGTTCAATTAAGGCTTAATTATAAGCAGCCCGAGAGAGTCAACTGCGTCGCGTACTTTCTGCCGTGACACAGTTTTGCCGGCTGCCAGCCGTGCGGGTGGGGGGGCTGAGCGTGAAGCGGCCGTGTACACGAGCTGGATGCAGTTACTCAATTACTGCAACACAGCAGCGACTTAAACGACTCTTTTCGACACGTTCATGTTACGCATAATATTTCGTAAGCGACCCCAATCGCACGACATTCAACTTATGAAACGGCCAAGTAAAGCCTGGATTGCGGCAGCTAAAGCCTGAATTGCGATAATTCCAAGAAGGATAAAATTTATCGCTAGCTGAAATTTAATTTCCTATATTAATATTGGCTCTATACCAAATGCACAACAGTGCCTAATCTAATATAAATACTAAGCAACGATAAGCTCGAAGCGTTGCCACACAATGAGCGCATGCTGCAGCCATAAAACAGTTGCACATCGACACATATTTGTATATATAAATATGTACTAGCACGTGCTCATGTATGCATACACACAAATCAATTATAGCCAGGCCGTCACACATAGCATGTGAAATGCCCTATTTTAATTGCTGCAGCAACAATAGACACAATATTGCAACAGCTCGAATGGCAAATGCCGGCAATTGCCGGGCCTGGGAGCAGCAGAAAACGTTGCCCACAGAGCACGATGAGAGAATCATTAGGTCGAGCATTAATTAAATATTAAAATAGTTTAGCCAGCGCAGCCAGACACTGGCAATCGAACGGGGTGCGGATAGAGTTCAGGGTTCAGGGGCCGTGGGGATAAAAACGCATATCAATGGATAGACATTTGAGGCTGTGTTTGAGTTGGAGTCGGGATTGGAGCGGTGGCTGCAGCTGGAATCGGAGTTCGGTTTGTGTTTCGGCTGGTAAATGTTTGATTTCCATTAAAACCACTCAAGCGAACTGCTTATCTTAATTATAAGATTTTGCCATAATATTTACATTAGTTGTAGCCAGAGCCAGAGCCAGAGCCGGAGCCAGTGCGGGTGCATAATGCTCTCAAGCAGCCGAACCATTTTGCTGTATCTGGCCTAATCCTTGTTCAATGCAAATGTTTGTGGCATTGCTCCTACACTGCGTATACGTAACTATGCACATACTCAGCCAGTCTATCTCCCTCTCCGTGTGTGTGTGTGTGTGTGTGTGTTTGCTATTGCTTCTGCGAATTGTGCACAATAGCTGCTTGTGGGGTCAAGGATTGCGTTTTTTCAGCTCCCTCTGTCCGGCTGTCTGTCCCCGACACTTAGCCGAGAATTGTGCTAAATTTTTTAACTGCAATAATTATACGGCAATTAGGAAAATGTTCAATAATGCAGCATAGCTATGCCAGGCAGCCGTTACAATTTTTGACTGCACTCGGTAAACTTCTAATTGCCATTAGCGCACTTTACTTTTTCCCATCTGCCTCCCCCTGGGCGTGGCCGGGGGCGTGCAGTGTGAACGGAGAGGGCGCCAGGTGAATTCCTAGCTACACCCGCTTGATGCAGCATTGGCGCGTAATTAGACCGCGCCGCTGCAGCTGCAGCACCTGCTGCTAGCTGGCTGGCTGGCTGACTGCCTGGTTGTCTGTAATTTAGTACTAATGGCGCACTTAAAGTGCAGGCAATTATTTTAGACCTATACCTATGGCTGGTGCCACACCTATGCCCACAGCCGGCACAATGTGCGCTCTCTCGCCACTCAAATCTGCCACTCGAGTGGTTGCCATAAGCCAAAATGCGGGCAAACTTCTAAGTAGTTGGCTGGAGCGCCAGGTGCTGGCCAAATAGGATCATCTATGCCATTATCGCATGCAATACAATGGCTAAAGGTGAAAATAGTATATGCAGATGAGTCCGATTCTCTCTTTTATCAGAGGCTCTTCCATTTGATGCTGCCTGAAGCCGGCTCATCGATATTGTGAAAAAACAGTTGCAGCAAATGCACTCGGACTCGGCTTTGAATAAGCCTCAAAAATGGCACAAAACAATACTGATAAAGCCAGCTCAACAATGGACTAAACAAAATGGAACAAAAGCAAGAAGTACAGAATGGAACAGAACAGACCAGTCCCGACCAGTCCCGACCAGAAATCAAACCTTGTTGCTTGTTGTGTTTGGCATGCCCGAAACTGTCAGTCATATAAATCTTATTGAGCAAAGTTTCAAATGCTAACACTTTTCGCCCTCCCACACATATCGAAATTGTGGAAATTTTCCGCTCCGCTGTGTGTGTGTGTGTGTGTGTGTGTGTACTCTGGGAGTGTGGCGCGCCGACAATCAGTCCATAACTGCGCTTTTATGTGCCAGCTCACTGGAGACTAATGCTGGCGCTATCAGGAATATGCAAAAATCAACTCGTCTGTTGCAAGCGCCGCAAGTGCCGCAAGTGCTGGGCTGCCCAGCGACGGAAAGCAATATGCAGCTGGCAATTTTTTGTTTTCACTCTGCTACTTTCTTTGGCAAAACAAAAATATAGAACTCACTTAAAACAATAAAAAAACAAAGAGGAATATGTGCAGCATATGGCAGACCCGCGCACAACAACAAGTTTTGACAAGCTCCGAGCGAGGCGAGGCGCGGCGAGGGCGGGGCGGGCGGTGCGGGACAAACAAAGTGATGTGTGCGGCATGTCTTGATTTGCATAAGCCCCGGCTCTGGATTCCCTCTTTTTTAGAGTTTTTATGACAGCGACAATCGATAGTCAGATAAAGCCATAGAGCACTCGCCGTTCGGGGAGCCATCAATCAAAATTTCATATGTCCAATGGCATGCCAGACCCAATCCGCCCAGCGCCACCCACAATTTCCTTCCCTCTCCGTTCCCTCTCCGCTCCATACCCCGCCATAAGCCATGGGCCAGCAATTGTGGGTTTGTTTAATTAAAATTCATGCGCTTGGTATTTTATATATCCAAAACATTTTTGCCTCTTGTCAGTGGGGGAATTAGGAAAATCGATATGTGATAGGTCATCGGGCTTCAAATGCTCCAAATTTACCCGCATCAGAAACTAATTTGGGTCATTTTCGTTCGATTGCTTTGATTTGTGAATTCTGCTACAGTTGCCTCTCGCTTGAGCGGATGGCCTGCTGATCTAATCTAATTTTTACTCGATCTCCCTTTAATTAACTACCGTTCAAACGATCTTAAAGCGATTTCTGAAATTCGTTCCTTCAACTTCTGGGAAATTTGTCTCAGCTTCGACAATCATTTTGTTTGATCCGCAATCAGAAGCCGGTTTGGCCAAATAGAACCCGAGAGTTCAATGCTCGCGCAGTCTATCGTCTATCTAGTCGCTTATTTTATCTTTATATGTTCACTTTTATTTCTTTGCAAATAATTCCAACTCGCTTCAATACATTCTGCAGTCAATTCGAATTTTTTTCGTTTTTTCGTTTGGAATTTCTTTTATTTTGCCAGCCGTCTATATTGTTGTTGCCCTCGTAGTCGGCGGCACCCAGAGCGGTCATAAATCAAAAAAGCTGTTGTTTGCTTACAGGCGCACCCACTCTCCGTGTGTGTGCGTGTGTGTATAAATCACAAAGCATGTCCTTTGCCAATACAAACACAATTGAGCATGCATATGCAACAGCAGCGTGTCTCGGTGTGTGCGCGCGGGGCCAGAAGCATGCAAAAGAAATTGCCTTAAAAAAATTTGATTAAAAAGTTTGTCGCCAGTCCGTCCGTGTGAGTGAGTGTGGGTCTCTCCCTCTGTGTGTGTGTGTGTGTGTGTGCGTATCAACTGCTGTGAGTGGTTCGATTTGTGCGCGTGTGTGGCGGCAACTGTCACTGACACCCGCAGTCGAACGGAGGTCCAACACAGCAGGCATTGTGCTTATCGATACGGGGCCAATGCCATGTGAGCCATGTTATAAATCTTTCAAAAGCCAAACAGAACGGGGCTTGAATTCAATTTTACAACTGACAGCCGAGCGAAGGCGCTGCCCTCAGGCTGTGCCGTGGTACTTGTGGCTCGTTCGCAAGCCAAATATATTTATAATTAGTCGCGCATTTCGAGAGAGAACTAATTGCCAGGGCCATGGTTTGTGGCTCCGTCAAGCTCCGTCGGCTTGTTTTGATGTGTCCCACCTGTCGTATGCGCAATTAAAAGTTCTACCCACCTTTGCGTGTAATTGTCATTTGAGCAGCAGCTGCAAAATGCTGGCTCTGTGCTCATTTGCGCCAGCTGCAGCTGCAGCCAAAATTAGCCATGTTAGCTCAACGTGACAACGAGCAGGAATTATAGGCCACACCCAGGCAGCTGGGTCGTTGCTGGGCCGGCTGCAGCAAGTTCAAGGTTGTGCAAATATCGCCATGTAGATGCCATTTCGCACACATGCAGAGAACTGAGTTCACACACATGACTCTGTGGCAAATGGTCGTTTGCTGCTAACAAGCATTTTCCTACTCATATCCTACAAGGGAAATGGGTTTTCCGCTGCGATTGTTGCCAAAAAAAAAAATAGTGCAAACAGCCGAGTCCGTGCATGCCGAAGGAAGAAGCCCACCCCCACCGCAAATAAAGAAATTCAGAGGTCCTGCCAAATCACGTACCCAGCCCCAGGCGCAAAAAATGCGTAACAATGGCGACAAAGTTAAATGCCAGCCTAAAACTATGCAACACTAAGCGCACTCATCGGCCGAGCGGGGGTCGAGAGAGAGAGTGAGAGAGGGAGAGAGGGAGAGAGGGAGAGAGTGAGAGTGGGCATGCATTGCGGTTGCTTTTCTGTGGCTGGCCGTGTGGTAGTCCGGACTTAGCATAGAAAGTTGTGGATAAACTTTTAAGCTTGGCCCTGAGTAAAAGCGAGCCAAAACCCGAGCAACGAGCAAACAAAAAATGAGTAAAAGTAAAGAGGTGCAACTGAAGGATACTGGGAGCTAACACAGTGAAGGGGGCTTCACTTTAAAGAGGCCATTTAAGTGGTCGACCATTTAAATGATGCCGAAATATATTCTACAACACTGGCTTATGAATCATTTTCCTCGAAGATTTTCATTTTAATTTTCGCCTGAGAATCGCTTTTAATCTTCAGCTGAGGGCCCGTCATGCTGCTGGCCAGGCTGACAGCCATTTAATCAGCTCGTTCATCACCTGATTCGCCTCGCCTGGCGCTCTGTCTGTCCGCCTCTTGAATGCCGTCTGCCACGGGGCCCTGCTCACACTCGGGCTGTTTGCCTGGCTCTCGATTGTCGCCGCCGAGTTTTGCATGATGAGCAAATAAATACTCGTGCGTATGCAAATCCGTGAATCAA
>JABVZY010000307.1:6054639-6079864 GCA_020883555.1 Drosophila nannoptera
TATCGTTTCAAATTAAGCGTCCACTGCAGATGGATAAATTTGGATTACTGCACCTGGCCACGCCCCTCAGTTTGCATTCACACAGTCGCAGCCGCAGTCGGAGTCGCTCACCTCGACGGCGCAGTAGGAGCCATTCACGGGACAGACGCTCCTCGAGACGACGCGTAGCCAACTCTCATTCGCGCAGCCTAAGCAAACCACAACACAGTCGCAGCCGTTCGCGCTACTCAAAGTCCAGGCGACGGCGTACACGTAGTCGTAGCCGTAGTCGCAGCCGGAGCCGGAGTCGCAGCTATTCACCCGTACGTCATGGAGGTGCTGGAGGCGGAGGACCAGGACCGCGCTACAGAGGCGGACGAGGATTTAAACCACGCTTTGGGAATCGTCGCTCCCGTTCACGTTCCTATGGCCGGATGCGTCGCACGTCGTCGCCATTTGTCTCACGGCGTACGCCGTCGCCATTTGTCCCACGGCGTACGCCGTCACCGTTTGTGCCGCGGCGCACACCCTCACCAGCTACACGGTATAGACGCACACGCTCCCGTTCTCGCAGTTTTAGCCCGCGACGCCACCATCAGCCGATGCGGTTTATGCCGCGTGGACGTGGCCGCGGTCGAGGGCGGTTTCAGAATAACCGCTGGCAGTTCGATAACCGCAACAACGGCAGACGTCACACTCCCGCTCGAAGCCTTAGTCCACCTGGCGACGGACCCACCATCGAAGAGGTGGACCAAATGATCAAAGAAGCACAAAAGGATCGCAAACAAGGCATCATCCAGAGCGACAAGCAAATACTTCAGAAAAAAGTCACTAGCATCACCAGCCACAAGGCCTTGAACTGAAGTTCAGGCACCTCCATTCGGTGTTAAGTTTCTCCGCTAAACATAAGTCTATGTATGCTTATTAACCACTCACAAGTCGTAATCAATATCCGATGAGAATCATCACTAACATCGAAACCAAAATAAAGATGATTGCAAAGCAATTTGCACACAGTCTGCGTGCGTAACAAACTAAAGAAAACCAAATAAGACTTTTATTTTATTATTCAATATTTTATTTATTTTAATTCGTGGATGTGCTTACAGGGTGTGTGTGAGAATCGCCACCGATATCAACAGTTGATACAGTTTGTTGTTTTTACAGCTTACGCCTCACAGACTATTCCCATGGAGAAATTTATTTCTATTTTTAACGAGCGCGTGTCGTGCTTCTCTCACGAGCAGCAACAACCACAAAAGCATACCACGATTGCTCAAACCGGCTATTCACAATAGTGGGCGCTCTCTTACGCTCATACACATGCACACACACGCGGAAGTGACAAACGAACAAAGAGCGGGAGAGCGCCAGTAGCTTTGCATGTATTGGTGCGACACTGTTTGTGCAGTCGTCTAGCCGTAAATCGTACAGGCAGGCAGAGCGCATACAAAGTCTGGAGGCAAAACGAAGTTCAAACTGAGCCCGAGATAAAGCGTGTACCCCCAGTTCTTATTCAGTTGATTTTTGCCTGCCGGCAGCAGCAGTAGCATATTTTGGTACCCACAACGGGGAAGTGTGTGCTTGTGTGATTGATTGTATGCTTGTATGTGTACATTTATTCGCGCACAACACTTTTATTTAGAATAATAAACGTAACAAATTATTAAAATTAGTACGTGAGTGCAAATTAAATTCGAATAATCAAACCAAACAGGTAGTAAAAGAACATTTAGCAATTAATATAAAATTGAAAAATCTAATATTTGGGTAAAAGCTAAATAAGCAGCCAATTAAAAATATATTTTTATTGCCACTGCGTATTTACATAAGTGCTTGATTCGTACAATTTATAATGCGAAAGAAGGTGGGAAACAAAACTATGAAATGCAGGAAAATTTGCGAAAACAAACGTAAAATGCAGAGCAAAACAACACGCGGCGACTTTGGCTTTTGTTTGGACTTTGAACGATAAGAGCGCACCCACTAGAGCAGCAACAACAAGCGGCTAAACAAGCCAACAACAACATCTACGGCGAAGAGAAGAACTACGAAGACAAAGAACTTGAAAACCCACGCTTGTATAAGTTGTTGTAGGTGTGCGCTCTACTCTACTGTTTTGTTACTATGTGAGGCATATTCGCACGCTTATGTTCGCAATAATAAAACAAATTCAAGAACAAAATTCCACGCGAAAACTAAGAGAAAAATGCAATTTGAACTGCGTAGAAAATTATTAATACAAATATTTTCTCAACGCCTTTCTAGATAAACAAGTTTTTAACTATGTGCCCGTTGAGCAAAGGCAGTTTAAGCTAGCTTTAAGCGTTCAAACCGACTGTCGCATATCGAATAGCATTTGTTTGGCCAATTGTTTCGGTTGTTGTTTTTATTAACGTGAATATTTCATCTCATATATCATTTCAGAATTGTAATATAATCATAATGTATACCAAAATCTTTCGTGCTGTGATAATCGGCGCTCCCGGTTCGGGCAAGGGCACAATATCGGAGCGTATCGTCAAGACTTTTGGTTTTCTCCATATCTCGTCCGGCGACATTCTGCGTCAGAACATCATCAAGAACACGGAGCTGGGCAAGAAGGCACAGGAGTACATTGCTGCCGGTCAGCTGGTGCCCGATGAGATTGTGACGAAGACGATGCTGGCACGCATCACCGAAGTGGGCAACAAATCCTACATTTTGGATGGTTTTCCGCGCAACAGCGCCCAGGCGGATATTTTGTCCACTCGCGAGCAAATCGATGCCGTTATCAACCTGGACATTCCACATGATGTGATCATTGCGCGTGTTAAGCATCGCTGGATACACGCACCATCCGGACGCGTCTACAACATTGGCTTCAACGACCCGAAGGTGGCGGGCAAAGATGATATTACCGGTGAGCCGTTGACCCAACGTGAGGATGACAAACCAGAGGTGGTGTCCAAGCGTCTGCAGCTCTACGATGAACTAATGGGACCCGTATTGGCTTGGTACGCAGAGCGTGGCCTGGTTACCAGTTTTAAGGGACGTGAGACTAAGGAGATTTGGCCACGTGTTGAACGCTTCCTCAAGGACAAAGTAAACATGGGCTAGGACTAGGGTAGGATATTTTTGGGACAACAACGAATCAAACGAAGTTCAATTATTTGCGCAAATTTATTTGATTACTGATAGACAGCTGTTGACCAGAAGTAAGATGTGTTCAATTAAGGCCTAATAGATATACTACATGCGTACATGTATATGTATATGTATATATTGATGGAGAGGGGGTAAGCAGTTCAGTGCAACTAATCAATTGTAATTGCGAAGCCTTACAAAGAGAAAACGAATCAAAAGAATAAAATGTGTCCAACTATATATATTTCCTTTGCCGTACTGATAATAATGAGGTATATAACCATCCAAAACATTCCCCTCATAAAAATGTTTTGTTTTGATATGAATATTATATATATACTTATATGTATGTACTTGTATAAAGGCTTCTAAGTAGGTGCTCTGATAATAAATTGTTTTCTTTTTTTTATAATATTGGCCACTGATAAGCTTTTACTTTTGCATGGAACTATAATAGATACGGAAAAATACCTATTTTTGGTCTACGGAGCACTAGATTTACAATGATTATTATTTACGCTTTATGGCTTCCCCAATGAAGTACTTCCAAACACCTCACTTGCTAGTGTGAAGCCCATACCAGCTGTCAAGTGTGATGCTCTCAAATTCTCTCTCACGTACACGAACACAAACACACATGCTGACCGGCCTTCGAAGCAAATGATAGTGAAGTTAAATAAGCGAGAGGAAGTACACATCCCCGACTATCTCTCTTTCTTTGTCAGATCAATACAGACTCAATGCGAAGTGCGGAATTGATTTTGGAAGCAAATGGAGCAAATAAAACTAATGTCAACAAACTCGTCATTGATGGTTACTAAATAGATGTCTGTTGTTGTTTGCAGCTGTAGACAAAAGCAGCTGCAAAGATGATAATTAGCTCTTTCAGCTTATATAACTAGTCTCCTGGAGACTATAAAATATAGCATTACTACAAATATGGCTTGACTCATTCAATTTAGATTTTGTACTTATGCCGTACTAAGGTGTGCGCTTTAATCTTGCCATCACTGTAAAGAGAGAAAAGCTGTCTTTATGCTGTGTCCACTATTACGGCATTTTTAGCACACCGACACACACACAAACAAACACACTTACATAAAGAGAGGAGGAGTACTCACAGTTGTAAACTGCACCCTGCGCACCTCTCTCCAAATGAACCCACGCGTAACATTTTCTGAATCAAATGACCCCAAACATAAGAATGCTGGCAATTGAGGACTTATTGATGAATAAATGCCAAATTAAAAGAATTCACAATCAGAACTCAAAACAAACCAAGAGCAACTATTGCTATCAAAAAAAGGCTGCGGCTGCTGAATTGCGCGCCTGCTGCTGTTAAAAGTCTTCTTTGTTTATGCCAATGCGGCCATAACGAAACAACGATGACAATGGATACAACAAAATCCGAAAACTTCACTACTGACCGCAAAATTGTCGACGGGGCCTGACTCATGATTCAAGCTCAGGTTGTGAAATAGCATATAATCAGAAGTACAGGAATTCAAATTTACCTTTAATTTTTGTACGTTTGCTAAGGCTCATCCAAATCTCGCCGCGTATGACTTGGCCGGCATAGAAAATCCGTTCGGGATTATCCAGTCGAATGCAGAGTCTTTCGCTTTCCATGCTGCTGCTGCTATTAATGCTGCTGCTCTCATTAAATACTCATCCAAAAATAACATATAAAACGAAACATTTGAGCGGCCGCTTTAGTAACACTCTGCGGAACGACATATATTACTTATATTCTTGAAAATTGGAGCACAGCATTAATTGAGACTAACACTTTAACAAATATTATATAGCTGGAAGTTACTTTCATTTACGTGCACTTCGTTGCGTTCAAACTAAAATAAGTTCCTCAAATACTTTCAATAATTCAAGAAAAGTAACTAGAAACTTTGTTGCTTTTGTTTTACCTTGCCACACGATAACGATAAGCGATAATTTCAACAAAACCAGCTGACGTTAAAAATCTGACAGCGTTGCCACCCTGACTCTTAACTTACGCGCTGAACATTTTAAAATTACGATAACCTGATCGTTAAAACAGGCAGCTTAGTATTATAGAGTATAACTAGGATTAAACATTTTTTGCACGTCTCTTTTTCTCTTTTTAATTAGTACTTCTCCGATAATGCGTAGACCCAGTGCACAGACACAACTTGCGCAGAGTATGCTTAAGCATACAGAAACTTATTAATCGGATTCTGGCCTCAGTATTAATTTGTGATTGCAAGTGTTCAGTGGTCGTGGCCGCAACGCCTCAGTTGTTGGTTCAGATAGTGTCCATTGTGTTCCGCATTGCTTGACGCACAGTAGTCAATAAAAATAAACATTCGCAGAAAACAGAACACATTGCCAGTCACAACCTGTTACCAAGGCATCCGCAAAGGATGAGCAGCAAAGTAAATTTTAGCTTCGATAACGCCTTGGGCGTCTACTATGCTGGCCAGGTCGTGTCCGGCACAGCTGAGCTCATCACCGAGCGACCAAAAACCATACGCTGTAAGTTCCACAGCTAAAGACGTAAATAATAATTCCTTTTTATCATGACGTCATATCACCGCCACCCCTCTCCCTCACTCTCACTCTCATACGTTCATCCAATTCCATTGCGTGTAGAAATGCTCTGGGCTTGGGGCGCTTCATTAGTATTCGAGCCGTCATTGTTGTTGCGGCTGCTTTGTTATGTATGTTTGTATGCCTTTTCTGTGGTGCCGGCAGCTAATGCTCGTTCACATACCTTTGTTTGTATATGTGTGCGTTGGTTATTTAATATTGTGGCGAGCATAAAGCTTAAAAAACTAGTTTTTCTTCGAAATCTGATTGTTTATATACAGTATAGCCAGCCTAAGAATGTGCAGACTGGTTTTCGAATATAGTTTTAATTCTACGGGAAGTCAGCCACAGGTCAAATAAAACTGAATTAAACACAATTGAAACTGGGCTTAATGGTATTACAAAGAAATTAAGCCAATTATTCGATATTCTCATCTGCTTCTTCCGCCTACAGCGATCTATATAACCGTGAATGGATTTGTAGAGACGCGTTGGCAGGAGAGCTCTGAGAAGCCCGGCGCAGACGGAAAACTCGTGAATTCTCTGGACACATACACCGCCACCGAGATCTTCTACAGCAACGATAAGTATGTGTACGGTCAGAGCGGCGGCATGCAGCTGGAGCTGCCCGCGGGCAAGTATGTCTTTCCATTTCAAACAACCATACCGCCGCAAGCGCCGACGTCTTTCAATGGCACACACGGCCAGGTGAAGCACGAGGTGACCTTGACCATAGATCGAGCCGTGCGCTATAATAACATTTTCAAACAATGCTTTACGGTGATACTGCCAAACGATTTAAACCTCCACTTTGTGGACCACTTTGTAAGTCTAATTTTTAGGAATCTATTATCGACCAATCTAACACTTCAAACATATTTGTAGCAACCGCTGAAGCGCATCGAAGAAAAGACGTTCTGGTGGGGTTCCATATTTGGTGGCAATAAGCCTATGGTCATGGATGTAAGCACTTCTTACAGCGCTTATGTGCCCGGCCAGAAAATAAATTTCCACATTGTGCTGGATAATCGATCGGATGTGCAGTGTCAGGATGTGAAGGTGCGTCTGTTTAAGAACGTTAGCTATCGCGGCAAGGCTGGTGGCAAGGAACAGCTAAAAACGAGCGAAACACGCATAGCCGATAAACACTGTGGCGATGTGGATAAATATAATAAGGCGATATTTGATGAGTATTTACTAGTGCCACCCACGACACCATCTACCATGAGTGATCGGGATCCTATTCGCGTGAGCTACACTCTGCGCTTCATCGCCAAGACATTCCGGTTGCACGGCGGTGGGGATCTGGTTGTGGACTTTCCACTTGTTATTGGGACTGTTCCATTGCACGGAAGCGCGGAGGACAAAGGTCCAGGACAGAATTCGACGACTAAAAATGGCGGCTATCAGGCCTTGCGTAAGCTCTCTGTGATGAATATATTTTTAGGCGCTCTTTTACATAATCGCATATACGCACAGCTCCACCCAACTTCCAGGAGGATGTAAGCTCGGAGCACTTTGAGTCCAATACATATAAGCCACGTTATCCCGTGTACCTGTTCAGCGGTCAGGCTGTTGCTGCAACCAATGGTGCCAAATCTCCAGTGCCCAGTCTGTATCCGAAGGCCGAGGAATCAACTGTGCAGCTTCCAGATCCAGTACACTACACACCGAATCCCGTTTCGCCCATAGCTAAGCCGTCAACTGCTCAGACTAATGCAGTGCCGCCGTATCCTGTGCAAGCGCCTGCTGGCAATAATTTCGAAGTGCTCGGCTTTAGTATACCGCCAGACTATAAGCCGACACCGTCAACTGATGCTCCGGGCAACATAGGTTGGAAGTAATAATTATGATGTGTATACTATTTTTAATATACTTTAAAATAAAGCCACAAATGGCAACGCCAGGCAAAAAATACCGATATATCGGTAAAAAAAAAGCACATGCGCTGTCAGTTTATGTTTCAGCTGATATTCAGTCCAACAGCTGATTTGGGACATGCACTTGACGTAACTGGAGGCCAAGTTTTGTTTTCAATTTGTTTAGTTATAGCCGAAATCGTTTTCGGAACCGGTTTGTGAATTCGTTCGCATAAACTGCAGCAACATCGTTCAGTCGAACATACAGTTATTTCCGATACATACACAAGCTCCGAGCAAAAGAAAGTTTTGACGCAATCGGATGGCCGTTACTTGTAATTTGTAATGAAGAAGCGTCGTCGTCGTGCAAGCAAGCAGCCTACAGTTGGCGCTGCACTCTGGCAGCGAACAGTCGAATATTGACGAGCCAGTTAACTGGATTTTTTACTTTTCTGTAGGGTGAGAAATCATGATAACGTATTCTACATACCAAATGCAACGGCTTTATCTTCAACAGCATCTACCGTGCAACCAACCAAACAACTGAAACCAAAGTGAAATCGGTGATAAGGCCACGAAACGCGAGCGTCTCGTTTAATCGAATCCTATGTCAAAAGTGGCGCACAGGCAAGCATAACGAGTTCAATGAAAATAAAACCACATCCCTAGTCATCCAGTGAAACATTGAAACAAGTGAAGTGCGCTCCACTGGGCATAACATGGTGCAAGTCGTGGCCGGGGATCATCATCTCAATGGGTGGTTATTTCACACATTAATTTGGCAATCATTTGATGACTATGCAAACAATTTGTGGGCACACCTTGAATGGCTTTTCAGTGGAGCGATTTGAAAAAACTATTTTGTTTGTCTAACAGCAAATTAAAGCTGCCGTTGTTTATACGATTTACAGAAATACCATTGAAGACGCAGCCACAGTCAGAGAGCCACAGCCACAGCAATAAAAGTGAAATCAGCGCGAAAACACGCGCACGCACACAAGCGCACGCACGCACAGCTTTTGACATCGATTGGGCCAGTCGAATAGTCAGCGATCAATATGACGCCGGCGGTAGCAAACAGCACCAATTCCACACTGCCGACGGTCAATGAACGCCGTAGGCATAGCGCACGTGATCAACTGCATCAGATATTTGCCGGAGGCATGGCTGCGGCCATCACACGTTCCGCCAGCCAGCCGCTGGACGTACTTAAAATACGTTTTCAGCTGCAGGTGGAACCGTTCAAGGCGGATACGTCGAACCAACCATATAAAAAATCGGACTTACCACTGCATACTTCCAAATACACATCTATACAACAAGCTGTGTGCACTATTTATCGAGAAGAGGGGCTGTTCGCTTTCTGGAAAGGACATAATCCAGCTCAGGTGCTGAGCATCCTGTACGGCATATGCCAATTCTGGACGTACGAGCAGCTGAGCTTGGTTGCCAAACAAACCAATTACTTCAAGGATCACACGCATTTGTCGAACTTCATATGTGGCGCTGCTTCTGGAGCAGCAGCTGTTATAATATCCACACCTTTGGACGTCATACGCACTCGCCTGATTGCTCAGGATACTAGTAAAGGATACCGGTAAGATACAATAAGATTTGTAAATACATAAAGATATATATTTCAGTATTCAACCAAATCCGTTTCCAGCAATGCCTCCCGTGCCGTCACAGCCATCGTACGTCAGGAGGGACCACGTGGAATGTACCGTGGCTTGTCGTCGGCTCTCTTGCAAATCGCCCCTCTAATGGGCACCAATTTTATGGCGTATCGCTTGTTCAGTGAATCAGCATGCAAGTTCTTTGAGGTAAAAGATCGCAGTCATCTGCCGACGTGGACACTTCTGATGCTTGGCGCCTCTTCGGGCATGCTGTCCAAGACTATTGTCTATCCATTCGACTTGGTTAAGAAGCGCTTGCAAATCCAAGGCTTTGAGCAGAATCGTCAAACGTTCGGACAAACACTTAAATGTAATGGCGTTTGGGATTGCCTTCAGCACACAGTGCGCCAGGAAGGCGTGCGAGGTCTGTACAAAGGTGTGGCTCCAACGCTGCTCAAGTCAGGCCTTACGACAGCCCTGTATTTTTGCATTTATGACAAGCTCAAGCAGGTGCGATTGTGGTAGACGCAGCGAGCAACAATCTCTTTTAATATAGTAGTACTCAAAAAGTTCACAGCACAACAGAATCTATTTTTATAAACAATTTACAATTGTCGCTGTAAATTATCTTAGGCAGGACTCCTTTGTTAATTAGTCAATTCACGGGTTTTTGTTTTACGATCATAAGTTAAATTACATGAGCAAATTTATAATGATATGATGGAATGGAATTGATTTCTTTTTCTTTGGATTTTGCCCAACAGTAAATTCCTAATATTTAAAGACAAAAAATCAATTGCTGAAAAATACAATCCTAAGAATTAAAAAGTATAAGATATACACAAAATGTTAAGAAAGAGTGTTTAGTATTCGACATCTATTTTCAGGTATTTGCTAAAAGGTTTTTACAATAACTTGAAGAAAAAAAGTGAGTAACAAGTAAAGAGCATTGATTAATTAATATACATATACATCAGCATCTGTTTTGTGAATGTGAAAGAATGGAATGCGGGTGCAATAATGCTTCCAAAATTAACATCTGTCAATAGCCGCGACAAGCATAGCGCTCCATGACGACAAAATTCGAAAGCTAAGTAACTGCGGAACATACAGATCCTATATACACACATACATATGTACGTATATATCGAAGATAAGATGTCTACTTCCGATGAGCAGCTATCGATATGATGATATCGATACTTTAGCAAGGACTATAGAGTAACATGCAACATTTGCAGTCAAAACAAAACGACGGTAAACACGCAATTTTGCTGGATCACAGGAAATTAATTAATAAGGAATATGCTGCAATAGATGTAGCAGAAACTTATGAACTTAAATTGCAGTTATTTGAATTTAAGCCGAAACCAATTCAACTGTCACAGAAACGCCATCGAAAACGCAAACACGAAAGCAATCTAATTGACCCGGTATCCAATGCATCAACAGACAATGTCATTGAGTACATGGAGCTACTGCCCAAAGGAAGAATGGAAGATGGGGCATTACTGCCACGTTACTGGGAAGACGAGTACGAACTGCCTCAGATGCACGGTTCCAACTCAAGCGGTGAATTTCAGAAGTACCAAACCACGAAAGAGTCTGGTAGATCGTTTCTAATACCACATGGAACTATATTTTATAACCACAACGTCGAATCGTTAGGGTCTCTTTTGCCACAGCTGTTACCAAGCTATGACCTAATTGTACTCGACCCACCGTGGCGCAACAAATATATACGACGCCTGAAGCGAGCCAAGCAAGAACTAGGCTATTCCATGATGGACAATGATCAGCTCGCGATGCTGCCGATCGATCGACTCACACATGAACGTACATTGGTCGCCATTTGGTGCACGAATTCCAGCCTGCATCAGAGAATGTTAGAAATAGAGCTACTGCCCCGATGGAAACTGCGTATGATACACAAACTACGCTGGTACAAGTTAAATACACAGCATAAACTCATAAATGAACTTAACGCAGCAAATGCCACCCAAAAACAACCTTATGAAATCCTCTATTTGGCATGCCAGACAGAGAGCGATGCGAATTATGCTGAAGGCTTGCTGCAAACCGAAATGCTGTTTAGCGTGCCCAGCATTGTGCACTCCCATAAGCCGCCACTGCTGCGCTGGCTACGTCAACATATGCAGCTTGCGGAGGACCAAGCTGAGCCCAACTGCTTGGAGCTCTTTGCACGCTACTTGCAGCCGCACTTCACGTCGATTGGCTTGGAGGTGCTGAAGCTAATGGACGATCGTTTATACGACAAAGTGGATAGAAAAGAATTCACAAGAATGTGATTAAATTTCGTTTTTATTTGTGTACTGTTAATGAGCGCAAATGCAATAGAAATTTTGTATGTGGGATCTGGCGTAATGTTAGACATTTTTGTGTGTATGTATGTGTGTGTGTGTGTGCTAAATTAAGTATTAAAATATTAAGCATTATTAATACACTTTTAATTGTTGTTCACTGCCTACTCCTGGCCCTGAGCCATGGCTGCTGGGTTGGTTGGTTCGTTGCCACCGCGCTTCTTCGAGCCAGACACAATGTCATCAATGCGCAGCAGCAAAATGGCCGTCTCAACAGCCGTTTTGTAGGTTTGCAGCTTGACTGCCAGCGGCTCCCAAATGTTCTTCTCATTCATATCGACTATTTCACCAGTTTCGCCATCAATGCCCCAGGAACAGATGCCGGCGCCAGTGTGCGAGGCGTGTTTGGCACGCAGAGCAGTAAGGGCGCGGATGGTATTGGCGCCGCAGTTCTGGGCTAGCGTACGTGGTATAATCTCCAGCGCATGCGCGACAGCGGTGTAAGGTCCTTTGACCTGCTTACGCGTCAGTAGCTGAGAGGCGGCCATTTCCACAGCACCGCCGCCAGCCACCAGACGTGGTTCCAACACAAGATTGCGGGCCACATTCAGGGCGTCCTGAAGATTACGTTCCGTTTCATTGAGTATGTCCTTGCTGGCGCCGCGCAGCAATATGGTGCAAGCTTTGGGATCCTTGCACTGCGTTACAAATGTAAAGTACTCGTCTCCAATTTTCTTGACCTCAAAGAGACCAGCACCAGTGCCCACATCCTTCTCTGTTAGCTCTTCAGTGCGATTCACTATCGTGGCACCGCAAGCGCGAGCAATACGCAAATTGTCCGTCTTACGCAGACGGCGAATGGCCGTTATGCCCGCTTTAAGTAGATAGTGCTGCGCCAGATCGGAGACGCCCTTCTCGGTGAAAACCAAATCCGGCTTGACAGCAATGATATCGTCACAAACACGCTGCACGAACTCCTCTTCAATTTGCAGCATACGTGTAAAGTCCTGCTCGCCAATGATTTCCACATTTGTTTGGCTCTCTCCCTTTTTGTACTCCAGCGAGCAATCCAGCAGCACAATGCGTGGATTCTCAATATACCGGCGCATTTTAGGATGCGTCACATCCTTGTTAAGCATAACTCCCTTCAGCACACAGGAATCTTCGATAGCGCCACCGGGTATCTTCTCCACCTTGGCATAGCTATAAATATTGTTGTATTAGATTTTTTTTCCATACCATATAACGGCTATTAGTTACCGCTTAATGTCCACTTCCAGACGCCCATTCTCATTCAGAGTCACAGTTTCAACGGCATCCAAAGCAATCTTAACCGCCATATCAGACCATTTGCCAATGAATTTAGTACCTACGCAGGCCTTAACTACGTCAGCCATCTTTGCTTTATCCTTCACATCCAGCTGCACGCTCAAATCGGTCTGCAAGTGGTTCACAATATCTTCGAGTGCTTCACGATAGGCACGAATGATCACTGTCGGGTGGATTTGCTGTTGCAGGAATGGCTCGGCAGCTGCCAGAATCTCGCCGGCCAGCACAATGACAGAGGTGGTACCATCACCAACTTCCTCGTCTTGTGTTCGAGCGATCTCAATCATACTCTTGGCAGCAGGGTGCTGAACAGTTATCTCACGCAAAATCGCATTGCCATCGTTAGTCATCACAATACCACCCATGGGATCCATGAGCATCTTAAGCATGGCTTGTGGGCCTAAGCATGTGCGTATCACATCGGCAATAGCCTGAAAGAACGTCCAATTTTAAAAATCTTGTAAACAGATGGTCAAAATTATACGACATAGTCAACAGACATGTGAGTCACAAGTAATACACACGCACACACATACACACGCATACCTTTCCGGCTTGAATATTCTCCAACTGCACTTTGCGGCCAGACTCTCTTTTTGTGTTTTGACCTAAACGACAAAAAGAGCTATTAAATTATCACAGACTACTGAATTTAATGAACTTACTCAATACGAGTATTGGTTGCTGTCCGCCAAACATGGTTTTATCTGTTTTTAATTAATTTCTATTTGAAAATAATACAACTCGTGCCTCGCGTTTCGCTGTAGCCGCTGTTAAAAAGAGAATGAATGACGTTTGGTTTTGAGGTTAGAAACGCTGGCACACGATTCCAGAAGATTCGATAACAATTATTTTATTCCTCGTTACAGTTCAAATATTTCATAAAATATGAGATAATTGTTTTTTGATCTATTGACTATGCAAATATTTAATTTGTTTCTTGAAATTACTGTAACACCCTTTCAGTTGGACAGCGGCGAATATATCAAACGCAATATCGATAGTGAATACCGATACTTGAAGCGCACTGGCAACACTGTGAACTCAGCTGTTGCCTTTTTGTTTATAATCGTTTTCAGCGGCATATTAAATAAAAGCTGAGCCATGGATTCAAAAAAGGTATCATTTGGCTTTAGCAAGGTGACCAAGAAGCCAAATATATTGCCCGGTAAGACGCCAAAAGAGGAAAGCAAAATAGAGCTTATCAAATGTCTTGAGGGCAAGGAAATCAAACTGATTGCGTATGTATACACTTTTCACAAAAACAAGCAGAAACCAACTTTGTATATTCCATTAGGGAAAAAATGGAAGCAGCACCTCTTGTTATACAAATGCCTACAAATCAGAAAACATCTACTGCACTGGCTAGTCTTATGAAACGACGAGCCGTGCTTCTTGGTGAAGAGGAGGCAGATTCAGAAGAATGCACTACTGAGCCACAGTCTATATCGGATGTGACAGCTAAATTGGACAGTAATAATTTGGAGCAAAGAGCCGCTCGTGAATTACTTGCGGGTGCACAATCCAATGGCAATGATACGGAAGGAGATAAGCTTGTATTGCCGGCACTGAAAGCAGATGAATTGCCCTTAGATGGTGCGAAAGAAGCGACATTAGATGACTATGACTCAGTACCGATACAACAGTTTGGTCTGGCGATGCTGCGCGGTATGGGCTGGGTGGATCCGCCACCAAAGAAAAAGGGAGCGGCTCTAGTGGATGACGCTCCGTTTCTGCGGCCCAAAGGCATGGGTCTTGGCGCTGACAAGGCCCTAAAGCCGAAAGCATTGTTGGTACAGCCCGAAAAAAATGAGATATTGGAAATTAAAAAACAAGCATATGTACGAATCTTGGGCGGCAAGCAAAAGGATCAGTATGGGCAAATAGAAGGGTTTGACGATCACGCTGGCCGTGTGATTGTTAAAATGGCCATTGGAGGTAACAAGGAGGCATTCAATGAATTCCTTTGTCAGCCTGTCTCACGCAAGGAATATTCACAGTATGCGAAGTGTATAAGTAAGTATCCAGTACATAAACTTAAAGAACAGACTAAGTGATAGATTGATAACAGTGTCCAATGCCCGCAGATACGGCCAAGTACGAGGAATTTAAGAAGCAGGAAAATGAACATGGCCAAATAATCATAAAGCGGGAAAAATCAGAAGAGCAACTAAGTGTGAAAAGTGAAAGTCGAGATAAGCAACGTGCAGATGACCGTAGGCATAAAATAAAAGAAGAAGAGTGTAAGCCGTATAAATCAGAGCATCGCAGTAAGAAGCCCGAAGAAAGACGAACCGACAGCAGGGACTATACATATGGAAGCAGCACATCCTACAAGCGAGAAGGTCGCACATCTTACAAGGTGGATGAGCGAAGAAGAGACGATGGCAGCCACAGTAGTCGGTACCATGAACGTTCGCAAGACTCCTTTAGATACAGTAGCAGTACATCTAAATCGATCAGTCGCCGGCGAGAGCAAAGCAGCTCTGACGAAGCCGACGATACCGGCGAATCAACAGAGAGTGATTCCGATTCCGCCTACGAGCGCAAGCACAAAAAGAAGTGCAAAAGCAGCAACAGCAAATCTAAGAAAAAGAAGTCAAAGAAAGGAAAAAGTAAATCCGATCGGCGACGTCGCGGCTCAAGCACCATCACGGACAGCGAGGACAGTTCACACGGCCGCGAGCACCGTCGTCATGCAAGCAAGCATAAAAAGAAAACCAAAAAGAGTAAACACGCTCGATCGAGATCACGCGACGGTCGTGCTAGGTAGTACAATGAGCAACGCCTTTGCTGATTTATTTGAAAACTTTATTTTAAGCATGTACCATTAGAAGATGCCCAAAGTTTAATGCTTGGGTGGGGATTATCATTAAATTTCAATTAACTCACAAATAATCACAAAAGTGTCTTTTCTTTGAGAATCTTTGGGTAATACTCCTCACGCGAACTTACGAATTATAAATGCGACGATTTTGAGCTCTGCCATAAGTCTCATATTCACGTCACGAATTTGTAGCTAATTATGCGATGGGTAATACATTTAATATGCGCTTAGTATAATTAAGTTTTACGATACACTATATGTATTGATTAGGATGTATCAGATGGCAAGTAGATGTCACTTAGTTTTAAATATGTATTCGAATAATATGTTCTTTTTGGTCGAATGTGATGCGATTGAGGGCGCATTTGTATGAATATGCTTATTTGTAGGTGGTTGTGTGTGCGTGTTTGTGTATGCAATGAAAAAGTTGAATAATCCAATTAATAATTTAATAAATGATATTTCTCTACTGCAATTTCTTCTTGCCATACTGAATTTTGTCATGGATTATTTTAGATGCTTTCTGGGAAACAGACTTGAATACATCTTTCTCACTCAAGCCAGGCCACATTGCCACTAAAACAGTGGCAAAGTACATAAGCAATAGATTATTTATGATGGCTCCAATCCAGGCGAGAGCCAGTAGACCCACGCTTATTATGAACACAACCTATGGAAAAAACTCATGTATAGTTCATAGTAATTTGTCTCAAAAAGTATAAAGTATTTACCATTGTTGGCTTGCGCTCCTTAAAAAGATATTCATACCATTTAGATGTGCCAGATTTTATGTTATACAGCTGTTGGCAAATTTCATCAAATTTTGCCTCTTTTTCGCCATCCCATTTGCCTCCATTCGAAACCAATCGAGATAACATCGGAATAATAAAGTCCATAAAGAATGCCAGCAATGCCAGCAATGAGATTAGCGTTATAAATGATAAATCCATATACCATAGCAAGAGATATAAGGTACTGATGGCGCCAAAAACTACGCCGGCATAATATTGTTTTTCCCAGGTGAGCACCCCATAGGCACCCACAATCGCGTTGCGAAACGGCTCCAAATCGTGCTTTAGTTTTATAAGTGCACGTATCTGTAATTAAATTCATAATGTATCCATTACATTATGGCGGCATCTCATGTTGCGTGTGTACTGCCACAGCGCAAAGGAATCATAATTGTAATTACGAGTCATTGCTTACCTGGTCAACCTGCGGTGTTGTCATCTTTGAAGCTTAGATTTTTTTAATTGCCCTTTCGGTTTAGATTTTGGTATATTTTAGTTATACGATATAGAGCGCTATTGTTATTCTACGAGAAAAATCAATTTGTTTGTGCGAACTTCCAGTAAGGATGTAAAAAGCATCGATAGCGACGATAGCTAACGAAAGTTATCGCTTTAGCTTACGCCGGTAGAGAAGTGCATAATATCGATAGTATACCAAGCAATGGTGACAGTGACTTAGAGCTTTGTCTTTGTGAAATATATATATGGTTTCCTAGAAAAACAAATTTCAAGCATATAAAAAGGTTAGTAAAATTAAATTAACAAAAAATACAGAGAAAAAGTCATCGCTAGACCTACTGTGAACGAAACTAGTTCTAATCCTACTCTGCTGTGACTTACTACTCTAAAATACTTTTAGCATAGTCCCATCAACAAGGTTATCACACTCGATACATTTGAAAATGACTTGTTGAAATAGTGGTACAATAGAGTTTTGATTTCCAATAGAGCTTATTCAAATTAAAATCATGGCCTGTTCAGGATTTGGTGAAGTAAATATACCGTCATCCCGTGCCTTTTGGGAGGACTGCGAGGAAGATGAACTTGACAAGATTGAGCCGGCTGCGAAGTGAGTTCAAGTTTCGTTTACCACATATTTTCATTCGTATATAATTTGCCTATTTGTTCAACAGGTTGGAGATGAATGAAACTCCAATAGAAAGTGAATTGTTCGTTGTTATTGAGGGTCCACATACATCGGAGTTTTGTAAAGAGGCCTTGCTCCAGGATACGAAATTCATCTGTGATATCCCATCTAAGAGCTCCAGTTTACACTGGAACGCCACCAGGGAACAGCTGGTAGCCGTACTGGAAGAGGATCTGAGCAACAGTGGCGAAATTACACAACTGCTTATTCCCTATGCAAAGTTGGCCAAGCGGGTGTTGACAATCAGCATAAAACCTAAAATTGATTACAAAAGCGAGGAAATCGATAAGTTTTCTGAGTATGTAGCTATAATACACAGCGTCGGAGGAAAATCACACGATAAAAAGTTGACCGAGTTAGAAGCGCCCAACTTTATAGCTGGTGTGGCCGCGGGCAGTAAGTATTTGAATTTCATACCAATACAAACGTGGTAACAACTTTGCCTCTATCAGTTGCCAGCTGGCGCGATCAGATGGAATTACCCGTCAGTTCTTATGTTATCTACACGGACAAGCTGCCATTGGATATTATTGCTGCCCAGCCAGTGCTAAAACTGCTTCAGACGCTGGGCGTGCCCTGCAATGCACGCTATACTCCACCTTCCAGGGGAACCTCGAACCTGTATATTTAAAGATCATGGGCATAACTTTGGGTGACTGTTTATATTTTAAAGAAAGGTTGCGGATGCAAAAAAGGAAAAAAAAGAAGTTATTTTAGAACCAAGTTTTACTTATTCTAAATTTTCGAATATGCTTAAGTTAAGTTCCCTGCTGCGACGCTCCATGTGCGCTTTGGCAATAGCAATAAATTGTGGCCGCGCGAGCAACGAATATGCCGGCACCAGCAGCGAAGAGGCCAGCATATGCAGTTCTTTGTGTCCACTGCTAAATAGGTCAAGACCTAGCTCCAAGGCCGTGCCAAAATCACATTCGTCCACAGCAATTGTTGCCGCGTTGACCAATGGTTGTAACTTCTCCAGCACAACTTGCTTGGCCTCATCACCTCCATTGAGATCCTTGCGCTCAAAGAGAGCTAATATTTTCTTTAGCTCAGCATCGCTGACCATGAGCGGGCGATAACCAACATCCGAATTGGGCACCACAATGCCGGCCCGATGGAATGTTTTGGTCACCACTTTCCTATTCCGTTCATTCTTCAACGTATTGAGCTGGGCAAGCTCCAGGTTGTTATCATTGATGTACTGCTTTACTGCTTTTTTGGTCGCTGCGACTTGAGCTTTTGTGAAGGGTGTGCCCAGGTAGTCATTTTCCAAATAGTGAAGAAACGCATCAAAGATGTTTCCGGCCACAAATTCGAATTCACAGTTGCGCGTTGAATCATTCCGCGCCAACATAAGCCTCTCTTTATCCTGTGGCACATCGCGCCAGTACCCGTAATGTATTCCTGTGCCCTGACGTACAAATACGGTTTGGAATTCGGGCGGATCATAGTAGAAACGCCAATGGCGTAAATAATCGCCAGGCTCACCCAATTTGGCTTTGTGGAACTTGCCAGCCAGAAATTCAAACGGACCCACCAACTGGAGTTGAAATAGCGATTCAATGTGTTGCAGAGCCTCTATTTTGGTGGTGTCTTTTTTTAATGTGTTTATGAATTTCCAGAATTCATAAAAATCTTCCGGCATCTCCACTAAAAACTTGTGCCTGATAAATTCGTTGGTTTGACAAAGAGTGTCATATTCCTGCTGCACCGACAGACGTATACGTTTTTCAAGCATTTCCATATAGTTTTTTCCAGCTATATTGTTCATTGCTTCCTTGTGTAGATCAGCAGTCTCCAACTCATAGGATCCCTCTTCTCTATCCGCGTCCGACGCATCCATAGCTGTGCTTGTATTTGCGCTGGCTTTAGGCTCATCCTCGGCCGACGCTTTGCGTTTTGGCGCCACTTTTGGTGTTTCTGATTGTTTGGGTGGATGATTATATTTTTCTAAATGTGCCTCATTGCGTTGATAACATTTATCCCAGTATTTACAGTCGGCCTTAGGCATTTTATAATTTCGCGGACTTGTTTAATTTGTTTGACAAATGCAGCAAAACAATTACAAACGTCTGTCCGATAGCTTTTCTTTTTAGTTATCGGTGGAAAAATAAGTTCGATTGAATCGGAAAAGGTTGGTATTTTGTTACGTATTTAAAAATAAATAGTTCTGTTAGAGACTAATAACAATAATCTTGCTCAAATTATTCTTGCACACCAAATTAAAAATTTCTGATAACACACTTGCGATACGATTATGAAAATCAATCGATATGCATTCCAACTCAAAATGATTTGGGATGTGCATGAATAAAATGCATTAGTTTTTAAATTTAAAAAATTATAATTCAATCAAAATAGACAACATAAATTAAAAACTATTCAGGTTAGTCCATATAATATAACTGAAGAATATATTGTAGTTATAGTAGTCTTTTAAGATTCACCTCAACTGGTATTTAATCATATATTATTACGCGCTCTCGATATTTTCCTGCCTATTGGGCACAATTATCACAGAGGATAGGGGATTAAATCCAGTGCTGCTGGATGCTGGGTAATTATATTTTCCATCGGCACAATGTGGTTGTATATTCTTATACTAGAGTCTAAAAAGAAATGAAAAATGTGGCTAAGGATTCACTACTACTGACTCGCTCTCTCATATTTTCGGAATACGCTGATGCAGCTCTACGTCTTCTTTATCTAAGTAGCGGACTAAGCATATTTTCAATTTCTGTTTCGGTTTTTGTCATAAAAAGATCTATTATGCATATGATTTTAGGGCGTTGAGACTGAGCAAATATAAACAATAATTATATCCACGCACATATTGGATACGCTTACAGCTGAGCTAAATACATTAAGCTCGAATTCTACCACCCTCCGCACCAGTCATTACTTAATTCGTAATTGTAAAGTCAAAGCTATAATTTGAATGAGCAATGAGCAGACAGAGTACTATAAAAGTGTGTAATGCATGACAAACAGTTCGTATTTCCTTAAGTCAGAGGTAAAAGAGCTTGTTTTGACCATGCCGATTGTCAAGATGAATTACTTCTTGAGGTACGCCCTGTTCCACTACAAGTGCGTTGGCATAAAGCCCTATGAGAATCGCTCGCTTGGAGGTTCATCCAGCATCGGACTGCAGTTCATCTACTGGGCTAACGTCATCAATTTGTGTTTGACCCTGCTCGGTGAGGTGTTCTACGTGCTGGTGGCTATGGCTACTGGGGAGCATATCTTGGAGGCTATAATGGTTATGTCCTACATTGGATTTGTTGTGGTGGGCATGAGTAAGATGGTATTTGTGTGGTTGAATAAAAAAGCACTGAACCAAATCATTTGGGATCTGGAGGACCTGTTCCCACGAGGCAAGCAGAAACAAGCTGCCTATCGAGTGGACTACTATTTGAAATCGTGTTCCCGGATTAGCCTTGCCTTCAGCCTACTCTACACTCTGCTTATCTGGACATACAATCTATTCAATCTGATGCAATATGTCATTTATGAACTATGGCTTAAAACCCGTGTTATCCCGGAAACGTTACCATATCAAATGTACATCCCCTGGCATTCGTTTGAAAAATGGACCTACTACCTGTTGTTATTCAACCAGATCTTCGCAGGCTATACGTCGGCAGCTGGTCAGGTTTCAACGGATCTGTTGCTCTACGCTGTGGCTATGCTGATTATCATGCACTTTGACTATCTGGCGCATTTGATTGATAAATACCCGATCAGCGGAGATTGGCAGCAGGACTCGCGCTCCCTGACAGAAATCGTGTACTATCATGAGCGGCTACTGCGTATATTCGAGCAACTCAACACAATCTTCGGCATGCCACTGATACTGAACTTCATGATCTCGTCCTTTGTGCTCTGCTTTGTTAGTTTCCAGATGACTTTTGGCGTGAAGCCCGACGAATTGGTCAAATTGCTGCTCTTCCTGGTCAGCTCTCTAGCTCAGGTCTACTTGATGTGCCATCACGGCCAGTTGATAGCAGATGTGGTTCGTATGAACACTTTTTTGTACAAACTTAATACTCTATATATTTCCTTGAAGAGCACGAACATTTCATTGGCGGCGTACGGACAGGACTGGACTATCACGGATGTACGCTATCGCCGAGCTCTACTTCTTATCATTATGCGCTCTCAGAAGACAACCTATCTGAAGGCAACTGTTCTCATGCAAATCAATCGAGGCACAATGACAGTTGTAAGCAATTCTTCCGCTTCTTCTTTCAACAATATGTGATAAATATTTATTAACTACTCTTTCTTTTAAAGCTGCTGCAATTGTCGTACAAGTTCTTTGCACTGCTACGCACAATTTACGTTAAATAGAGTTGCGTATTTTGTTTACGTAATAAACTGCTTGAAACCGTTACATTTCAAATGATCCTTAAGGACGAAGCCGTGTAGATTAAGTTGGTGGTGTCAAATAAAAGGAAATAACATTTAATTTGGGATATTTATAATTAATTGCATTTGAAATCTCTTAGTTAATTTTTTATAATTATTATTACATGAAGCATTGCTTGATTTAAATGATTAAATAGTTTCGATACATATATCATATAATTTTTTGCTAATTTACACATCACTTAAAAATTTGCAGAGCTTATGCTAGAGACACGAGAAGCTATAAGCGTTCGTGCCTTAAGACGTAGTAAACTATCGAAAAGAGTTCCATCTCACATTGGTTGGGGATGTGACTTGCAGGGGCATTTTCGTGCTCAATTTCCCTTTCAGGCTAAGCCAGAAATTTAGGTAGCCTGCCAAAAATAATTTTCATTTTGCCTTTCCTCCTTTTGGAATGCATTCATATGACAATAAGCGATTTCTCCCTCTCGGTGGAGCTCTCTTTGCGTAGCTCGTAATTGGAATTTCTAAACTATAATTTGAATGAGCAATGAGTGCACAAAGTGCTATAAAGGCGACTTGTGCATGGCCACCAGCTCAGAAGTCTTCACATGAAAGGTAAAGGAGCTGTTCTTGACCATGGCACTTGTTAAAATGGAGAGCTTCTTGAGGTACGCCGATTTCTTTTACAAGTGTATTGGCATTACGCCCTATGAGAACCAAACGCTGGGGAATGCGTCCAGCAAAGGTAGGCAGTTTATCTTCTGGGCCAACGTCATCAATTTGGCTTTGACTCTGCTTGGCGAGGTGTCTTATGTGGTGGTGGCTATGGCAACTGGCGAGCATATTTTGGAAGCCATAATGGTCATGTCTTACATTGGATTTAGTGTGGTGGGCATGACGAAGATGTGCTTTGTGTGGCTAAATAAAACGGAGCTCAACCAAATCATTAGGGATCTGGGGGACCTCTTTCCGCGGACCAAGGAGAGTCAATCTGCCTATCGAATGGGCGATTATTTAAAGTCCTGCTCCCGCATTAGCTTCGCCTTCGGCATGCTCTACACTGTGCTCATCTGGACGTACAATCTGTTCAATCTGATGCAGTACTTCATATATGAACTATGGCTACAGATGCGTGTAATCCCGGAAACCTTGCCATATCAAATGTACATACCTTGGCATTCGGTGGATAATTGGACCTACTATCTAATAATGTTTAACCAAAACTTCGCTGGCTATACTTCGGCAGCTGGTCAGGTGTCGACAGATCTGCTCCTCATCGCTGTGGCCACGTTGATTATCATGCACTTTGATTACCTGGCGCATTGGATAGAAAACCATCAGATGAGCGGCGACTGGGTGCAGGACTCACGGTTTCTGGCCGAAGTTGTTGTTTATCATGAGCGTCTGCTAGTGATCTTCGAGCAATTAAACACGATCTTCGGTGTGCCGTTAATACTGAACTTCATGATCTCATCGTTTGTGTTGTGCTTTGTCAGTTTTCATATGACAGTCGGCGTGCTGCCCGATGAAATGGTGAAACTGTTTCTCTTTCTCATCTGCTCCTTATCTCAGTTCTATTTGATGTGCTACCACGGCCAGCTAATAGAAGACATGGTACGTATGTTCCGTTCGCCAAAATTCCCCAAATTTCATATTCTAGTATTTCCCTGTAGAGCACGGCCATTGGCGATGCGATGTACGGACAGGATTGGACTATTACTGATGTACGTTATCAAAGAGCTATAGTTTTCATCATTATGCGCTCTCAGAAGACGACCCATTTGAAGGCAACTGTCTTTATGGAAATCAATCGAAAAACCATGACCGATGTAAGCAAGGCAACACTTCTGGATGAGTGGCTTTTTTGTCCCTAGTATATCCTATTTAGTTATGCTTTAAATCTAATATCTAATTTCAATGTATTTATCCTTTCTTACAGATGTTGCAATTGTCGTACAAGTTCTTTGCGCTGCTGCGCACTATGTACGTTAAATAAAAGAAAGCAGTGTGTGTATGAGAGAATTGCTTGAATTAGTCTACATACTGAATATTATCATTTGATAGTTTAATAACGGATACTATTTAATTGGTGATCCTTATAATTAATTTCATTCTAATTCTATTCGATGAGTAATTGAATGATCGTACGTTATTATTTGGTGGTTTTTTATGTTTTGACGCCTTTTTGGATGATATCGATAAATAAAACGTACTACAATCGGAAAGAGTTCCATCTCAAAAGATTTTGTGATTTGAATTCTCATTGCATTAAAAACAAGTTTCCCATACTCTCAGGCTGATAAAAAGGATTTCTGGTGCTACAAGTTTTCGGCTTGAGATGATCTATTATGTATTTGGATTTACGACCTTCACACAAAATTGTTGATTCAATTATCATGTCTGAGCAGTTGCAAACAATAATTATATCTACGCACATATTGATTACATATGCAATTTCCAGGATGCATTCACATGCCAATACGCGACTTCTCCCACGCTGTGCAGCTCTAGTTCGAAATTGAAATTTGGAAACTATAATTTGAATGGGATATAAGCACACAAAGTGCTATAAATGCGCCCTATGCATTGCTGACAGCTCAGATTCCTTCAGTAAAGGGCAAAGGAACTGCTGTTGACCATCGCACTGGCTAAAATGGATAACTTCTTAAAGTAAGCTAATTTTCTCTATAATTATTTATTCAATGATATGTTAAAATGTTTTAGTTACTTAAATCTATAATATTTGTTGATTAATTCTTTCGAATTCAAAGTTTTAATAGGCTTGTGTGTTAAACATCACGTTTAAAATCTTAATTTATTTAATTTGGGGCAGCAACTGCGCTATTTCCTAAGCTCTCATCCTTATCGGGCAGTTATCAGTTCACGCACTAGTAGCAGGCTGCGGGGGGTAACAGTTGGCCCCAAGACCCATAAAAATATATACACAAAATAATATTTACCTGGATTGGCCTTGACATTGCGCGTGTTTAAGTGATGGCAAAAAAGTATTACAAAATCGTTCAGCAAACAAAAGTAATAATAATAATTAAAATAACAATAATAATATAAATAAAACAAGCAGGAACGAAAGCAATATAATTTTGGCACATGCAAGAAAAACAGGTATTTAAGCACAAGTCGACATACTTTTATTTTCTTTATTGCTATTGTTTTATGAGTGATGTTGTTGTTATATTCACGAGTCGCTGACACGTCTAAAAATATCCGCTGGACATCTATTGATAACCGTATATCGCCGCCTGTCTACTCATCACGACCATAATTTGGCAAGCG
>JABVZY010000307.1:6159676-6169918 GCA_020883555.1 Drosophila nannoptera
ATTCTGTTGAGCAATATGCAAATGGCAGGATATGCAGGAGCTCCTCAAGCGCTTTGTAACTCGAGTTGCTTCAACTGAAACGGAATAAGTCTTCCAGGGAATAAATTCCTGAGCTGGATTTCTAATATTAATGTGACTCCCTATTAATGAAGCCATCAGGCGCCATTCGAGTGGCGCCCCGTATTCGTGTCGTTCATTCATCTCTTCTTCTCCCACCCATTCCCTCGACCCATTATTCATTCGTTGTTATTTGGCGCAGCTCCCCTTGGAGCTTGTCTCATTTAACACGCCGCATTGCATTCGCGACTCTGTTGCACAACTTTCTCGCAGTTTTAATTATCACGCCATCGTCCTCATCAGCCGCCCCTCCTTGTCCCCTGAGCCCCTCCTCGTTGTTGTCGTTATTGTTGCAGCTACTAAAACTGTTGCAACCGGCACCGCAAATGCAATTTCCGTGCAAAATATTTGCACAAAGGCGCCAAAACTTTTCCCACATCCATGTCGCTACCTCTCCCCCTCCCGCTCTGTCCCCATCTCTCTTTCTCTTTCTCCCAAAATGAAGTTTGTTAGAAGAAGTAAAACTAAAAGAAATGCCAAAAGTTTTCTCTGCTCGAACGGAAAGTATTGAGCTATTCACAAGGCCCGTCTCCTCCCCCCTTGTCAGCTCTCCTCTCCTTACTAAACCCTTTCGCCTGCCAGCTCCGCCTAACGTTTAAGACTCGGCGCCGAGTTTACAAGTCGTAACAGTTGCTTTTCCAGTTGCTCCGCTCGTTGCATACTTTGCGGCGTTTTGCGCACTTTGTAAATAAGTTAAAGTATTTCGAGAAGAGCAGGAGAGAAGGAGAGGGGGAATAGCTGGAGCCGCTTGGCTGGCTCGAATTAAAAGAAGTACGCAGCGGAAAACTGAAAAAGGTAATGGAAAAGCGCAGCTCGCAGCAGGACAAACGAACTGCTGCAGTTTGCTCTTCCATTTCTGCTGCAGTGCTTCCCTCTTCTTCTTGTTGTTGATGTCCCGCTTGTGCCAGAGCCAACGACAAAATGCACTTTGTTTGATGAGCAGCGCCGAGAGAGACAGCCGCAGCCGCAGCCGTAGCCGCAGCCGCCCCTGGCCAGGCCAGCATCTGGCAGGGCTGGCATATGCCAATAAGGGCCCCAAGATAGAAGTAAGCCGCGCCAAGCACGAATTCAACTTTAAAGACCTGCCTACAGCCAAGGATAATGCCAGCTGACAGCCCTCGTCTCCTCTGCTCGCTTTTTCGAATGCTGTAAATCAGCTCCTGAAAAAATAATGAGAAATTATTGGCGCATTGCGCCTCGAGAGGAGAGAGGAGAGGCGAGCCGGGATTAAGCACATCTGCTGGCTGAGCTGTCCGCAGCTCACATTACGTATACGCAGGGCCTGTCTAGCCAGCTTGGAGGGCTTTTAATTAAGTAGGGCATCCTTATCCGAGTCTACCTCATTTCGTTGACCCCATTTGGATATAAATATATGGCTAATGGTAAGTGGGGCAAGGTGCTCCTTGCATTAAAATGCAAATGGATATTCAGGGCAGCCTTTAGGAGCTTATTTATTGGCCGGCCAGCCCTAGATCCCCCCCATCGCCTTTGTGCAACGTTGTGGCTGCTGCAAGCCGGAAAGTGCGGCTCGAATTTACAGCCAGGCATAAATTGAAAATGTTTCAGCATCCTGTCTGACTTATGGCGGCAAAGTTCAGATTCACGGGCCGAGCCGAAGTGGAGCACGGATTTCCTAAATACCTCTTCCAGCCAAGGCTCCCCAGGCCTCCCGCACCTACGAGGGGCGAAAACGGGGCACGTAGCGCGATTTGTTTGTCTGCGTTTGGCTTTCATTATTTGCCTTGCTCTGACACTCATATGATATCCTTCAGTGCTCCCCTCTGGCAAACATCATATGGGATTATCTCACTTCCACTTCAGAGGCCCGCCATCATTCTAAAGCTCAACATCCGTGCCGCGAAGCACACGTGAGGCGATTATCATAATTAGATGTGCAAATCCAAGTCTCGACACGCCCAAGACAAAGCTCCTTACGAGGTGCGAGGGAACGGGCGGGGAAAAAGATTCCCATAAAGTGTAAATATTTGCGTGGTGACAGGCGAGGACGAGTCGGGGCACTAGGATAACAGGACGCAGGGACAAGCCAGGAGACAACCTCCTCTTCCCCCTCAGCCAACACTTAAGAAACTGCGGCTCGGGCAGGGCTGAGCCTTTAACACGCACTTAAGAGCCCCAACCACATTTTCCAAATTCTGCGTACAATTATAATGTCCTCACACACTCACACACTCACACACACACACACACACACACACACACACGCCTTTTGATAGGCGCTTTAATTAGCTTGAGCGAGCCGTCTTTTCGTATTCCCTCTGGGAGCCCCTCTGTGGCTTCCGATGAGGTGTCCCCATCAAATGAATTGCCATATTTGCGAGTCTGTTTTCGGCATGCGTGTGTGTGGCGCATGTAGATGCATGTCTACGCATGCTGTGTCCCTCTCGGGTATTTACCTGCTCAAAAACTTTTCTCTTTCATTTTGGGGACAACTTCGGCCTCATTCAGATCGGATGCGAGCGCTGCCCCTGGGCAACTTGTTTGGTTTCTCACCTGTGCGACCCTCGTGGCACCCACACACACACACGCACACACACCCACACACACCCCAGAGAAGGACTCGAGCTCAATCTGTCATTCGGTCATGCTCGCAGCAAGAACTTTAAATTGAGTTTCTTCGGGCAACTTTTCATAAAGAGAGAGGAGCGAACGGAGTGTGGAATTTAATAGATAAGTTCGCCTCGGGTGGGCCAGTGGGCGTGGCACTTGCATGTGCTGATTGCTGTTTTGTTATTCATGGAATTGTTTAAAAATTTAGATTGCTGCGAGCACCTTCACATGGAATCTGTGCTCCGCTCGATGTCCCCTCGAATGCCCCGAGAGGCCAACAGGTTATCGAATATTTAATCGATTCTTTATGATATTTTAGATATATTAAAATTGAATTTTATATGTCCCGCTCTCAGTCCCACATAATCCACTTAGAGCGCCCCAAGTACCCTGGGGTAGTCTGCGATAACAGTTTGCTTTCAGCTTGAACTTAAAATCGATCCCTGACTCTGCACTATGGGCGAGGACATTGTGTCCTTTTTGCTGTCCGCCCTTTGCTCCTGGCTGCGGCGCACACACTCAGAGTTAATGAAAAAAGCCTCTTAAAATTCCACGTAAAAACCAGACCATTCAAAGAGGGGCAAAGTATTTGCAAACATAATTTAATTAATTAGAAGACCCTAATGCCGCCCTCCGCCTTCCCCTTTCCCCTTCTCACGAATCCCTTTCAGATTCCCAACTGCTTCTGCTTGGCGTATTTTGTCAATTAGTTGAAAACCGCAGCTGGAGGAGCACGTAAATGCGACTCGAGGCTGGCTTCATCTTTGCGTGCCAGGCACGTTGCCCGGGGGGGGGGGGGGGGGGACTCGCCCTCCCTCCCGCCGTCCACTTGCGTTGTTAACAGCGCGATAAAACTGTAAAGTGAAGCCAACTCATTAATTAAGCCGGCCAGCGGCCTGCAGCAACAGGATAGCCGCACAATCAGACGAATGTGGAGGCTCCCGCTGCCTGCCATTCCGGCTACCTTAGACTTCCGGCTGCCCGCTCCGTCTCAGCTCTCCTGCGATTGACATCCTGCGAATCCGCTTTGTAGTCCGCCCAGCAGAAAGTGAGCAGCCTCGTTTTGCCAGTGAACCGTGTGAACATCGGAGCCCGAGGCACAGCTAGAGGGGGAGGGGCTGCACGGAGTGGCTCATTGAGTGGCAAACACACTCGCAGAGCGCAGAGCGAAGGCTGGCTCCTGCCCAACCGACTGTTGCTTTGTCGCTGGCGAATTGCGGTCGAGTGTCATCGAACATGGCACAACAGACAAGGGCCACACACACGCACACACTCTTGGGCGTATTGGTGTCAATGGCCCAGGATTAGCTGTCCCATCGTGCAGCCCTTGCAGCCATTTTGTCACATCATTAAGTTCCCAATTAGCTCCCCCAGCAGCTGCTCCCAGAAGGAGCAGAGCAGCTGGGTGGCTGAGGGCTGGGCTGGGCTGCTTTGCATATGGTCGGGCCAGCTGGAAGCAGTCTTAAGCTGCTCAACGCGCCCTCCCCCTGCAGTCTGAGCCCTTCTTATCTTGTCTGCTTCCACTTGAGTGGCAGAGCGAATGATTCTTAAGCTGCTCTCGAGTGCGAATGGCTAAGCCTTTAACTGGCCGAGGCTAACGCCATCAAAGTGGAATTGTATTCAAATTCTGGCAAATGCAGCTCAAAGAAATCCATTTGAATAATGAATTTCGCCTCGAATCGATTTGAATACATAGATACTTCGACTGTCATCTCTCTCTCAATTCAGTCAGCATTCACTGCCAATCCAATTGCGTGTGCCCCTCGCTGGCCATTTCCAGAGCAATTAGTTCAGTCTGCGGCAGATTTGATTATCGCAAAGCCTACATGAGAGGGCGTGTCGTGGTGTGGCCCTGGCCGGGTCGTAATTGGAATGTTTTGAGGTCGGAATCGCGGATGTGCCAACTGCCCAAATGTCGCATTGTTGATTTACGGCCGCAGCCAGAGCCACAGGCAGCGGCTCGGCCTCGGCCAGGCGCAGAGTGAGCCGAGTGCGTGCGCCGGGCAACCGCAACTGCAGTACATCTCTGTGGCACCTGGTGGTTGGGTGGTTATCTGCTGGCCGCATTCATTGCGACACCCGCACAATAGTTCGCGCTCGACAGGCAAGTGCACAGCGGGGATTATGCGGATTTAATGGCCCAAATGCCACTCGAGGCATATTCAAATTGGCATCTGGCCCTCGCGCAGCCCCTCCTCGAGGCAGGCCAATGATTGAAAAAATTGGCTTAAGTGCTTAACTAATGGTAAGCATGGCAATAAGCCGGCTCGCAAACATACTCCCACTCCCACACACACACAGAGTTAGAGTCGGACATAAATCTCCTGCCTTTCGGGAAGGAGTCCCTTGCGTGAGCTTTCGACATTTTTGGAGTGTGCATCCATTAAACGGTTTCCGTTGAAGGTCCATAAACAAGGATAGTTGGGAGCAGGCAGGACACGCACTTAATTGGCTTCCAGACGGACGCTCTCAGAGGGAAAACTATGCGAGCGAGGCATTTAATTAAATTCAAGCTTATCGGAGACAACATATTTGGAATTTATCCAAATTTTCATTGGAAAGTCTCTCTCCAGAAGCCTTATGAATATTCTGGCAGCATTTAGGCGATTATAAAACAAAAACTGTGAACAATTTCCATTTGCATCGCTTTGTTAACTTTGTCAACGAAATTAAAAGTAATTAAACAAGCATTTGATGCATAATAATTTAATAATATAAGTGGACAGCCAAATAACGCTCTGAATGCCACTTTATGCAGTCGCCTCGTTATTTGCGTACTCCCCGTACGTGAGGGGATGATGCCCACACACACTCCCACACACACGATGGCAACTAACTGCAAATTGCAGCTGTAAATATCAAATGCAATTCGCAGATTTTCCCATTTTCCAGCTCCAACCAAATTCCCACTCTAACCCGCATTTATGCAAATGCATTTGCCACGGCCAACGGGGTGTGTGTGTGTGTGTGCGGGTGTGCGAGTCACGCGCAACATTAATTCGCCTCGATGGATGACAAGAGAGCCTGAAGAGCCAATCAAAGCTGCTCTTCGAGTATCTCAATCCCAACCGAATCGGCTGCCCATTCTAATGGGAAAAGTCATTCAATTAATTTGTTCCGTAAAGAGTCCTTGCCCAGCATATTCCGACTAAGGACAATGAGTATAACTTTTGTGAGAATTTTAATAATTGGCCATCGAGAAAGTTTTTCATTTATTCGCCGCTTTTTGCCTGTTTACGTTGAATTTATTTAAAGTTAATTTGACGGAGATGGAAATTCGGGAAGGCGGCCAGCGAAAAGGCCCAAAAAGCCTGGGAAAACTTTGCAACTTTGATTGAAACTTGAGGCGGAGCAGTAAAATGGACTAAAATGGGCCATGTGGCATTTACTTCCAGGCCATTAAGGCACAGGCACAATGACACACTCGGCGTCCAGCGGAGGGCAGACCTTTGTCTAAACTTTGGGCCTGAATCGGCCTGTTGGCCCTGTATTGACCTGCTTGTCGCCCGCCCCTGACACCGTGAACCCGTGTCAGCCATTCGACGAGGGGGATGCCGAGGGAGTGATGAGTGTGCCGATAATATCGAGTTTGCAATGTGCTTAATCACAGCCTTCGACTCCAGCCGAGCAGAGCGAATCCTCCTCGAGCCCGGATTATCATTGTCACAGCCAAAATCATAAATCATTCGGCTCCAGCAGCGGCAGACAAGGCAAATTCTTTTTCTTAAGAGTGTCCTCCACTCGAGCAATTGCTGGCTTGCAGATTCTCCCAATCACAGCCCACCCTCTCCCTCTCAGACTCTCCAACAGTCTTGTGAACTTAGCCGCATCAGCGGCCGCAGGTGCCGCTCAGGCTTATGCCCAGCCTGCAGCTAATGGTCATCTCCAATTATCATCCCACATTCACAAGCAGATTAAGAAATTAATGGCTCTCCATGGAGGGGTTGTCTTGGTTCCTAATCGTTTTTCATTTTTAATGTGCTGCACGAGGCTGTTGCCTCCGGCCAGATAAGGAATCGAAACCTTATAACAATCTTTACAGATAAGCGTTCAAGCTGGCTTCTAAGGGGAACGCGATTCATTTAGTTGCCTTTGAGGCTTTCCACGAAATGGAGCAAACCATTTTCCACACTTAAGCGCTGGCCGGCCAACTTTCTGCTTTGTCATGGCCAGCTTAGCCGATGTCTGGCCATAAAGGTAGCCACGAAATTAAATAAGTCCTGCCACACACACAGAGGGAAGATAACTCCATTGGGGCTGGGCTGCTGCTAACAAGCACATTGACAGTCGTTAAAAGAGGACAATGGCGGCGAGGACAGCCGGATGCGAGAGACACTGGCAACGCTTTATATATTTATGAGGCCCGGCAAGTGGAGCAATAGCAAGAACACAATAGACAGAAGGTAAACCTCATTTAGTCAAAGAATGGGATGCAATCAAAGGCACAGAGACGAGAGAGGAGCTCCTGTGTGGGCCTCGGCTGGGTTTGGCGTGGCTTCCGTTTCCGTCAACACTGGCGCCGAATGCTGTTTCCGGCGCCAGCCGGCCAAGAGGCCAACAAAGACAGTCAGGCGGACGGGCAGTCGGGCAGTTAGTCTGGTTAGTGGCTAATTTGCAAATAGAATTGAGGCATCAGAAGAGCAATGCCACGGGTAGAGATGAAGGCGGCGGTTGCAATTGAATTACGGCCACGTTAACCGAACTGTTGAAGTGGGCCAAGTGAATTATTATGCTTAAAGCCAGATTTCGATGCACAGCGAGCGTTTCCCTTAATTACAGTGTAAATATGTACCGCTGTATTATTTCGCATGCAATTACTAGCTCAGCGCTGACACGGGGCGTATAATTAATGCCGGCTGGCTGTGGCAGAAAATGCCGCATCCGCCCCGTGCGCCGGGCGCCATTCACTGCGGCGCATCGTGTGATCTGTCAATTCGTGATAATATCAGCGAAATGAACATGTTATAGATTAGTTTGTAAAGTTGACAAGCCGGGCAAAATTGAATTCTGCTCAAATATTAGTTGCCACGGCAAGAGGCTGACAGCGCGCCCGCTGGGCACATCCGAATGGCCTCCGCAGGGTGTTTACTTTGTAGATATTTGATTCAGTCGGCGCATCGCTGCGTCGTACTTTCTCGCTGCCCCTGTTGCTGGTGATGGATCAAGGCAGCCGCTGAAATCGAACCGGGCCCGGGATGCATTCCAATGAGGGGTAAATCAACTATTCGAGGAGCAGCTGCTGAGAGCGCCGAATCGATTTCGCCAGCCACATAAATGATGAGCTCTCGGCTTAACTACAGTTCCTGGCAGCTCGCTCGAAATCATTTGTCATAATTTGCGATTTCGTGCCGAGAGAGAAGGGTGGGCAAAGCAATCGACTTCAGTCGTTAAGCTGCCAGCGAAAGCGACTACAGCAACAAGAAGAACAACGGCCATTAACATCAACAACAAACAAGAAGAAGAACAACAACTATAAACAAAAACGAAAATATGGCAGCGCACAGTCGACACGAAAATCGACTGAAAAGCAATTATTTACACTCCGGCAATAAAAAAATTTGCGCCACTCCACGGCCGTGGCCACGCCCCCTCCCCAGGGCGAAGTTGAGGCCACGCACAGGAAAAAACGAAAAGTTGCGCGAATATTGTGTCAAAAATTGGTGCTGTAAAATTTATTACCTTTCCTTTTGGCTGGCGGCGCGTCTGCTCCTCCAGAATTGCATTTCGGGCATTTTTATGGCCTCCGTCGGGGGCGAGTGAAGCCGAAGAACGGGGGAGGGGGAGCGGCTTGGACTTTTGAGTTTTACGAGCGTAACGCTCTGCGGCGTTGGCGCGTCAAATCCGAATCAGAATCGAGTTTCACTCATGACTAGACCAGGGATTTCCACAAAAGCCAATTATGAAAATGGGAAAAACTTCAAGGGCCACGTGTGGATGTTGACATTTTCAATTTCCCGGCCCGTGGACGAAATCGTATAATCAATCAGCTATAATGTACTCTGCCTCTGCTCTCGCTTGCAGGCCGAAAAATGTTGGCATTGGGCCACCGACCGCTGCCCCCCGCAAAGAGCCTCCGCCGCGTGTCCTTGTGCTGAGTCGAGTCGAGTGTGTTCCAAGCATGGCGACGCCCATCTCCATGGAATTCATCGGCTGCCTGCTGCTGTTGCTCGGCCTGCTCATCCACAGTGGTAAGACGATGACATTTCCCCCTCACTTCTATGCTCACGATGATTCCACCGACTACAGGCTACTGCATAGACTGCTTCAAGTGCGTTTCGAATAACGGCGCCAACAAGGCCTGCGATGATCCCTTTCACAACAACTACTCCACGGCCATCCTTGAGTCGCCTTGTATGGGCGGTCGCAAGGGGCGTGACGGCCTCTTCCCGGCCACGGCCTGCATCAAGATCGCCGGCTACTACGGTGAGTAGTGATAATGCCCTTCGATCTGCCAAGCTGAGATTATATATCTGCATATGCCACAGACGATAACGGCGAGACGATAACGGTGCGAGGCTGCGCCCTGGACAGCGGCACGCTCACAACGGACACGGAGATCATCAGGATGTCGCATTGTGGCAAGTTCTACTACGACAACAGGTGCGTGACCCACCTGAAGTATATCTCCATTCATGGCATTTTACGACAGACCTCTTTTAATGAGGCCATAAACGGAGCACATTTACATTTGCCATAATGTTTTATGAGCTGATAGCAGTACGTGATAGGCGTAATGTGCGATAAGCTGGGGATTAGAATGTACCTGATATGAATTTTGAATTGACGATTATTCCACTCCGAAAAAGTTCCCCGAGATCAAGACAATTGGCTAAACTTCAGCCGTGTCCACTTCGCAGATCAGGGGGCAGAGGTTGAAGCTGATGTGGAAAGCTATGTAGAAAAAGAGGAGAATTCTTATTAGAATCTTATTGGAGGGACAACGTTAGGCAAGTCAGAGCAAAAGCTTAAGAGACGAAGTCGAAGCAGGCTCCAATGGACCATCTAAGTAAAGCGAACCAAAGTCTTATATGGGAGCCAAAAACTAATCGAAGAAGAAGAAGAAGCTTCTAGAATTTATAGCCAGGGGAAAGGAAACTTCTCTAGTTAGAGTAAAGACAGCGCTGCCAAGTGTCAAGAAGGATCCTGTTGACAATAGAGTATTTGATATATGTATACGATTACATTCGAGAAGAAGAAGAAGCTGAGTAAAACGAAGTGAAGAATGAGTTTGTTATTTACGCTCCCTGCCCAGATGTACATCTTCCTTTCACCCTCCCCCGTGTGTCGACTCGATTGCGAGATGAGCACGAATGCGCCTTGGCGAAATTCATATGTTACCTTTGTGCGCTGAGCCGAGCTGAGCTGAGCTGACATTAATATATTCGCATTGTCGCAGCCATAACTTAACATTATCTGGGCAACCCGTTCTCCGTTTTATCCTTCAGGTACGTGCACGGCTGCCTTCAGAGCTGCAGTGATGCGGATGCCTGCAATGGGGGCCACCAGGCAAGGGATGTGGACGGCTTGCTGCTTAGCATGGCGCTGCTGCTGCTTTTG
>JABVZY010000307.1:6492192-6503967 GCA_020883555.1 Drosophila nannoptera
GCGCACTCCGAGTATCCTTTTCGCCTCCCTTATGGGCGTACATGACAAATGGCGGCGAATTCGTCAATGTCAAAATCAGACTGTTACAAACAGCGCTGCGACGCCGCTGCGACGTCGGCGCGGCAGAGGTGGAAGACTGACGGGCTCTGGGCCTGGGAGCAGGACGCTCGGGAGCGGCACAACAACAACAACAACAACAACAACAGTTAGATTCATATGAATACAGCCGAGGGAGAATCGAAAACGAAGCGCGTTTAATATGAATGCAAATTTCTTGTTCTAGTTTCGGTCACAGTTTGGGCCAAATTCTCAATGCGAATTCAGCTCGCACCCAATTTCGGCCTTATGGAAAACTATTGAGTGGAAATTATGTTGACTAATTGCTGGACATTAGTCAGCCACGGCAGGACCGATAGACAGATAGCAACTTATTGATTTTCCATAGATAATGGGAGGAAGGGCGACAGATCGCGGGAGATCCTAGAGAGTGAGAGAGACGGAGCGAGGTGGAGCAGTGGTAAGGAGGAAGGAGAGAGTTTAGTATATCTATAAAAATAGTAATAGTAATAATAATAATTATTATAATTATATTATCATAAAAAAGTCTTCCGAAATCTATCTTTAATTCTATTGCAAATATTTTCTTATTTTCGATCAACTTTTTTGCTCCTTCCGCTGCGACTTCATGGAGACATCATATTTACGATCATTTTCCATATCTGCATCAGGAATCTGTTGATCGAAATTGAGTCGCCTCGGCACATTCCTGAATATATTTTGTGGAATATATAGTTTTCCCTCGAACGGTGGTACCTGTTAAACCTGTTGGCCTCCGGAGGGACTTTCTTGGCCGGCTTTACATGCAAACGAGCCAAATATTAATTAGCTTGTCAACTTTAATTTTTCCCTTTCATTTCGTGGAGACTTACATTTAACAGCTCAATTAATTTGGGGGCCGATGTCGCGCATGTGAGCCCGCGGGCCCAGGCGCAGCCGCAGCCGCAGCCGCAGCCGAAGTGGAGGCCGAGGCCGAAGCCCAGACTCTGATTTGAGTAATGCGATCCATTGACATTATCTGTGACAAGCGGCAACTGATTCATTCTGCGATCGAGCGCTGGCTGGGCTCGATTGGGCTCGGCCAGGGCCCAAGGAAGCGGCTATCGGTTTGCGGCCGGAGATAAAGATCTCAAAAGGATCTCGCTGACTGTTTTGTTCGGCCGGCAACAAATGGCGGCCATTACAGTGCGACAACTTTTAGTTGTGGTGAAAACGACTTTAAGTCAGTTTTAAGCTGAATAATATTAATTCGCCTGATAAAGCGGCTGATCGCGGCGATTAATCAATTAATTAGCTTACCTTTCGACTGTCTCTCCCAGTGGCCATCGCTCGCTAGAGCGGTGCAGCGCTAGAGCAGTGCGAGCGAGACGGCCTGCGCGAGCCGTATAACTGAATTATAATTGTCTAAGGAAGGGCGTAAACATAAATGCAAACAGCAAAACAAATGAATTAATGGCATCAACAGCAACTACAAACAACAACAAGGGAAAAACAAAATGAAGGTAGGAAACGCTGCCTTGCGGCACTTTTATTACAACTTTTTGTTGGTTTGTTTTGTTTGCCGTTGCCTTTGCTGTTGTTGTTTTTAATGGCCAGAGAACAAATAAAAGAAAAATGTCGTTCTGATTGACGAATTGCGTGCGTATAATTGTATCTTCCAGATACATTTTTGTGTGCTTGCGCCACATCCACATCCACATCCACATCCATGTGTGGCTTTCGTTGTGGCTCAAACTTTAATTGAGCCACAACTGTGGATACGCTCGCACACAAGCAGAGAAGTTGCCGCAAACTTTGCGGCTCACGCGACCCGCAACAAAATGTCGGATATCTTTGAAGCGCCGCAACAATGGTAAATCTAAAGCACATCTCTAAAGCGTGCACTCGTATCTTCGATCTATCTGTAGCCATTCATGTATTATAATTGAGGGGAACTCTGCAGCGAATGTAATCAAGGTAGTCTTAGCGTTGACTTTCCAAGCATACTCAGGCCACATAAAATCATAGTATAACACATATGAATGGAAGCTATATATAACTTTTGAATTTCTATAAATATATTTTTTAATTAATTTTAATTTTTTTTAAATTAAATTTAGTATTTGCTGAATTTCTCTTACTCTGACCAAAACTAATAAAAATATTTCTTCGCAGGCCTTCTGTCAAGCAGTGTTCTGGCCAACCAAGCAGTGCTCAACAAAATCACACACTGCTTGCCTCACGAAAAATTCCTTGCCCATTGCGGTTGCTGTCTCTGCTAAGTGTGCGATTCTAAATGGAACCTAGTGGAAGCCGGAAAATACGAATTCCAACGGGAATACGCGCCCAATTCGCAAATAATATATGCAAAAGAACATATTTGTTGTTTACCAAACGGAACGCCAGCTGGCGCTGTGTTACTTTTCGCATCGAGCACCGTCTGCCCGATCCCGACAGCCATACCGCGACGAAACAAAATCTTTTGGCATATGGTTTTTCGGCGGCCTCTTTGGTGCGCTCTTGGTTCTGGCTCTGCCCTTAAATCATTTTATGCTGCGCTGATTTCGTATACATATGTTTGATTAAAAATTAAAATTATCTTTTACGGCCCATTTAAACTAAACCGACCATAGATTTTTCGCATTTCGTTCTCATTTTCGAAATGACAAAATATTCTGCGGCGACCGCACTAGAAACGAAAACAAAGCCACAGAGGATGCCACATTGTATGAATAACTCAATATGTGTGCTAGTAAAGTTGATATTTATAGATGGCTAATAATATGCAAGGGGCAACATATACAACCTTTCAATTAGCCATATGAATGAATCTAGAGAACTTTAACGGAGCCTGAACTTTCGGTAAGTGAATGCAAATCTATTTGCCTAGCCCTCTCTCCCTCTCTCTCGCTCGCTCTTAAGTCCGATGCTCTTCCGCCTTTGTCTCTTAATTTCCCAAATGCTGGCAAGTTATCTGCGCCGCTGGACTTCCTTCGCAGGAAAATTGGTCCAAAAAACAAACGGAATATTGTGACAGTTTCGGAATTCTAGGCCTAGACCTTGACTACCATAAAGTCAGTCGCTGGCGGATTTCTACAAAAATGAGCGTAAAAATCTGGAACAAAAAATAAAGCACACACAAAAAAATGTTTCAGTTCTAGTTTAATTTTGAGAAATCCTCTGTGCCCGGACACAGACACAGACAGCGAGAGACAGAGAAAAAATGGAACAGTAATACGCGCTGCCGGGCTGCCATAATAAAAAAGATATGCAATAAAAATGTTTTAGAGCGAAATCGCTTTGTGTCGCGCATTTTGGCCATTGTCTAAAAAATCGAGCATGTTTTTTGGCCTCATTTTTTTTCTTTTGCAGCTCCTCTCTAGTTTCCATTTAAAATGCGGCTGGGACAAAAGTTTATGAGTTTATCGCTTTACGACGAGCCGCGTTTCAGGCCAAAAGCAAATCTTTATTGAGCTGCCTGACGGTCGCGGCCCTGCCCGAGTTTTCGACCCGCCGTCGACCTTATTTGGTAGCCGCGAGAACTGTAGCAGGGCCACGGTCGATCAGTCGATCCTTGTCGCGAATCTGGCCAAGGACATGCCCCGGTTATGCAAGCCTATGCAATGGATGGGCTTGCATAATAGCTGCAGATCGAGTGCTCTGGCTTTAAGCCGCCCGCCGAACCCAAATTGCTCTACTTTGCATTGTTCCATTGTCCGGCCGCCATTGTTTAGCCGGAGTCGTGTCCGGGCAGGTCCTCGCGCACCTCTTACACAATATTTCACAATATGCGCCTTAAGTCCGGGGATTAGTCCGCCGTCTTCCGCCAACAATTATGCCTGTCGCCTGTTGCTCTAATTTAAATTGCCCGCTCTCTCCCTCCCTCTCTCTCCCTATCTCCCTTTCTCTCTCTCCCTCTCTGCTGGCTGCTTAAACATTTCCTAAAAACTTACCCAGTTTTTGCCACGGACTTTTGTGCCTTGCTCGAGTTTAGCTGTTAGCTGTTTACGACTAGGCGGAAACTTCTCCGAATCTTTATTATCATTCAGTTTGTCTTTTCGGCAAACAATGATTTTTGTTACAATTTTTGGACAGTTCGGATTTGCATATTGAATTAGATAAGTTGCCACAGAGTTCCAAAAACCAGCCAAAAAGTGTGGCCAGCTTCAAGGAAAGACAGCTCGATTCGGGGAAGAACTGAAAAAGGGGATTCGCGTGCGAATAAGTGAGAGAAATATGAGAATTACTAAGTTTAACTAAAAGGTAAATTCAAAAGAAATATAATCAAGAGGAATAATAATAACAATTAAAAATAATAATAAGAATATTGCAGAAATAAATAAATATTAAATAATAATTGGAATTACATTAGAAAAATATGAAAATTAGAATTCTTACATTAAATACAAATTATATGCAAACAGAATATTTAAATTTATTATATTTAAATATTAAATTATTTTTTAAATGAAATAAAAAAAAAATTATAATGTAAAATTTACTTTTCATATTATTAAATTATTAAAAAACGAAAAAAAAAATATTTAAAATTTTATAATATACATATATTATTATTCTATTCTAAAAACAATATAGTTAAAAAAGAATAGTTTATATATTTTTAATATTAAAGTATTTAGACAATAAGAATTCTTAAATTAAATCGATTATATCTAAAAACAAATTAAATATTTAAATTTATTATATTTAAATATTAAATTATTCATTTAAAAATTATGAAAAAAATAATGATAATATAAAATGTATTTTTTTATTATATCAAATAATTAAAAAACGAAAAAAAAATTATTTAAAAATGTTCAATATACAAATATTATCATTATATTATAAAAAAAAAATATAGTTCAAAGAGAAAAGTTTATTTATTTAAAATATAAATGTATTTAGACAATTATAATATACAAGATATGAGTCTGATCCCGTCAGGAACATATATCGAATCTCTGTATAGCAGAGTCACATTCGAATCTTCCCTCTTTCCAGATATTGCTGACAAAATGAGAGAGAGCCATGCCCGATTTTGCATCCTAACCCCTTTTCCATCATGATTAGGCGCTATGTAAGCCCCGATCTGAAGAGCACATGGATATCTCATTGATAGATCGAGCCCACAAATAAACGTGCCTCTTCTCGCCTTAGAGTTGGAGTGTTGCCACTTCTCGAGCGTTCGACAGGGGCGGGAGCGGGCGTAAACTTTGTTTAGAGTAAACAGAATCCCTTCCACCTTCCGGCACTGCTCAACTGTTCGACTGGCCAATCAAGGACTACCTGAGCGTGGCCGAGCCGAGCGACGCGTGTGTCTCGTATTAGAATGATGTCTTGTTAACGGAGTTCGAAGGACACGGCGTTCGCGCGACTCGGCCCAGCTCGACGCAGTCGTCGATTCGCGTCGACTGTTTATGGAATGTAAATGCACCGTGTCATGGGTCCTTAAAAGCCTTAATTGCGCACATATCCTTCGCCAGCGACGCGCAATTGGTTTCCAAGGCGGAAATATTATTGCCACGTCGTAAAACTATAAAACCGTCCGCAGGGGGCCAGCTGCAGTCCAAGCTGAGTCCTCTAGGCCGCTCAGCTCGCAGCTCGCAGCTCGCAGCTCTCAGCTCTCGGCTGAGATTCTCTTGCCAATTCGCTGAATTCAGTGAAGTCGCGCGCGACTCCGATTCCCGGTCGTACGACTCGTCAGAGAACACTTACAGCTAACTCGCGGGTGGCCCATAGTCTTCCATAGTTCTTTGTTAATGAAAGCAATCCTTATTAGCTGACGATACACAGCGAAGAATGCGCTCATTGCAATCTCTGCCAATATTTTCCTCAATCTGCATTGAGCTATAGTCAGGTATAGTCAGATAGCCATATACTAGATTAATAGGCTTCTTGAGCCTTAGGGACAGCAAACCAACTTTTTTCTAGCTCTCCAAAGTGAAAACAAAAATTCTTCGGTGGCGATCTAAGCCTGGCTTAAGAAGGATACAGTACATAGAAATCAGGTGAGAAACGCCAGTTTTGAAATATTCAAATTTGTATAAGAAGAGAACAAATTCCTATATAATACTATATAGAACAATTTTTGAAAAATTCCTATATAATACTACATAGAAATTTTTTCGAAAAATTCGTATAAAAGAGAAAAAATTCCTATATAATACTATATAGAAAATTTTCGTATACAAAAGGAACAAATTCCTATATAATACTATATAGAAAAATTGTTGAAAAATTCTTTTTGGAAAATTCGTATAAAAAGAAAAATAATTCCTATATAATACTATATAGAAAATTTTTTGGAAAATTCGTATAAAAGAGAAAAAATTCCTATATAATACTATATAAACTAATTTTTGAAAAATTCGTATAAAAAGAGAAAAAGTACCTATATAATACTATATAGAAAAATTTTTGAAAAATTCTTTTTGAAAAATTCTGCCTATATAAAAATTTATTTTAAATTGTCAGTATTTTCATAGCAAATTTATTGGCCGCAAAAGATAGTCCTCATCGCTATGAGTCGATATTGGACATTGGATTAAAGACTACTTCTAAAACTGCTCGAGAAAAGGATCGTCAAAGTATACTTAGAGCAGGAATAGATTGCAAGCCAGGAAATTCTGAATATATTGAAAAAATCAAATATCCTGAATAGAGTGAAAAAAGATCTATATATAAAGACTATAAGGCATACAAAAGCCACATCGGCTCAGACAACGCCTAGTTGGATTACTTTAAGCCACATCCTTATGGTATTTGGATTCTCATAGCTCGCCCAGTTTTTGGGATAATTTTAGGCCGTGGTATCACAAATAGAAGCCATTCTTAACCCTTATCGATAAGCCACATTCAAGCCAGTTATAGAAATATATAGATATATATAACGACCATTAGAAGAAGTAATACCGATTTAGACCATCTCAAAGTCACCTCAGTTAAATCCCATCGAATCCTTTCAAATTGCTAGATCCCTTTTCTAACTGAGATAATTGATCGGCAAAGCGCAGAGCTGCAAGCTGGAGCTGTGAACTCTGAACCTGTGCTGCCACGGAAGGTGTTGACATTGTCGCTCGATTGTCGCACAATTGACGAGCGGGCCATAAAAAAGGACAAGGCTGAGGACTCACTGTAAATGCATAATTCATTGCATTGCCGCGACTACAAAGAGACTTGAACAATGCGAATAAGTGTGACGGAAGCAATTAATGCGCCAGGGAAATGTCAACACGGAGTGCAGGCCGGATGACATTGAGCTCTAATATCCTAACGACAGCCAAATAAAGAGAACAGAAGCCGGGCAAGACGAGGCCGAGCCAAGGACACAGGCGACGCGTGACGCATCGGGCGAATGTTTGTACACAGAGCGCAGGGCGCAGGACGAAAGGAGCCGTGAGGTGCTTAGCCGTTGCCTTGACGCGGAGATCGTTCCGATCAAGGCCGGCTCACCCACGCTGGCTTTTCCAATTCGCCCATTCACAGTGACCTCGACGCGGCGAGGACTTTCGGGCAAGGCCGGTGAAATTCTCTCGTGCAGCCGAATGAGGCATGCCGAATGGCAGAGAATGAGAGCCAAAGCTGCCAATTGCTTCATCGCGGCAGGCGGAACTCCTGCAGCGTCCGGATCGATGAGTCTCGTCTGCCTCTTAATTGGCCAAATCAAACAAAACTCTTTGAATAATTAGCCGTCGATGGAGCTCATCAAATCGAGCCCCATCGTTCACGCTGCGCTCGGGCTAGACGCTCCGACGCTGCGGCTATATTTAAGACGCAGCACTTCAAGTGGCCCGAGGAGCCACTCGGTGAGCGTATTCTCGCTCGACTCGTTGTAGTCGCAGCTTGACGCGGCCCGGTAATGAGCGGAGAGCGGGGGCTGCCTTTGTTGCCGCCCAATTAGCCTTTGGGGACGGCGTAATGGCCAAGTGAAACAGGCCAACTTCAAAGCCACAGCGTGTGACCCTTGCGATAAACAAACAATCGGGCGAGCATCGTGCGGCTGGGAGGCGATCGTTATGCAAGAGCAGATTCCCCAGGCCGAGAATGTTGCTTCATTAGCTCCGATCTTATATGCTAATCACCGGAGTATGCCGAGATTAACGTATTAACGGCTCATCGCAGCGTATTAGCAGATTCGCCTACTTCAGGCGCGTGCCTGTCTCACCTTCCGGCACGCAAGCACACACTCACACTCACACACACGCACATACACATGCATGACATGTCCAGCAGATCTCGACTTTTACCCTCGTGCGGCAGGGGGATGCGGCAGACGGCTGCCAGCGGCCCGGATGGGGTAGCGGACAATGGGATGATACCGATTCCACTGTCAAGGTAATTTATTAATTCGGCAATAAAAACGCACGCACCGCTCCGACCCGTCCCTCTCCGGCCGTCCCCCTGGCAACGGGGTGTGTTGTGGTCGCAGCACTCGCATGTGGGCCTTACAACTCAATTATTGTTGCCCGAGACTTGAGGCCGGCTCGCGGAATGCATTTCGCTCGATTTTTCCAAGTATTTGCCGGGGATTATACAATCGACCGAGTGATAAAAGTCAATCGACCAGAAACGAAGTCGACTCGACTCGACTGCGGTGACTGGCGATTTCAAGTGCACCTGATCGGACAGGCCTATGAAGGATGGATGGCTAAATAAACAGCGGGCAGTTGTTGGAGGCTTACGAAGGGATTTCGGATTGGAAAATCGAGAGAAGGGGAGCGCCTCGAAGAGGAGAAGCTACAAATTTGAGGTCTTCAGAAATGGCAAAGCTGTAAGGGCAGGCCTGAGACAGATCTTGAAGAGGGGCAGAACTCCTTACGTGGAGGCTCCAGTGGACCTCAGTCAAGGCAAGAGACTGCTAAGAGGAATTGGGAAAAGTCGGAAGAAGGTATGAAGCTTGTTTTCAGGGAAGAGCTGTGCAGTTCCATGAGAACAGCTATGGGAAGCGGCCCAGAGGAATAATTTCAGCCTAGGGAGAATTCACATACGTCAAAGAAGAGAAGCTAAAAGATGAGGGAGAATAGTTTAGAGAGAGAAGAAAGCCCTTCAAGCTCTGCAGGTTCTACTAGACTCCTTGATAGGGGCCAGGCACTGGAAGAACATTTTAAGTGGAAAAAGAAAGATCCAGAGATGAGGCTTATGTGGAAGATGGCAGAGATTCTATATAGATTTCTCTTATAATAAATTGGATGAGTGAGAGAAGCTGGGAGCGGCAGAAGAGACTCGATTTTCTGCATAATTCCTTGAAGTTCAGGCTGAGAAGCCTTTAAGGGAAGAGCTGAGCAGTTGAGTGGGAATAATTCAGAGAGGCAGAGCAGTTGAGTGGGAACAAATCAGAGTAGGAATAATTCAGAGTGGGAATAGTTGAGGCTATAAAAAGTAGCCTCATCTGAAGCACATATAAAGCCTGCCATCTCTCTTATAAGAGATGTCTCAGACAGGCCTGAACTTCAGCTCAGAGCATTCTTATTTAGCTGCATGGCGACTTCATCCATGGCTTCACACACACTCGACCCACTCCATGTGCAGCCGAATGCTCATTGCCAGCTTCGATGTACTCCATGCAGTAGATCCGGCTGAGTTTATAGAAAGTGGGTTGTCGCGGGTCGTGGGTTGCATTGGTTCGGCCCGGCCCGGCCCGGCCCGGCGCGGCCGCCTGTCAAGCTGAAAAACGCCATAAATTGTGGCCCGGCTGTCAGCGAACGTGCGCGCGGCTGCAACAATGGCAATGGCCGGGCGGGGTTGGGGGACGCGGGCAGCGACAGGGGCCGCACAATTCGCACATGCACAACTGCACACACATATGCCAGGCAATCGGGGCCCGCTCTGCGATAAGGGTGGATGAGTCGGGGGTGGGAGAGGGAGAGGGAGAGGGAGAGGACTGCTCAGCCGCTGCCTAAGCGGATAGCCAAGTCGAGCAAACTCGCCTTCTGGCCAGTCAATTTAGCCGAGCGGCTTACGGGTCGGCTATGCAAATACCGGCCGGAGCGCCTCGCGGAGCACTTGGCCCGGCCGCAGGGAAACCCGCGCGAGCAAACAAAAAGCGCAACACGCGACGCAACAAAGGCAACTGCTTAGAGCGGGCCAAGAATGGGTGAGCGGGCTCCGAGGAGCACGCGCAATATTATCCTTTCGCAGCCGTGATACACGCAACCGGGCGAGAGGATGAGAGGGCGAGAGCTAATCGGGCGCGCGATGCCCGGCGATGGGCAGCGAAGAGCTGGGAAGAGCTGGTCGATTCCGGGAAGCGACGGCAGCAGCCAGCGGAGAAATTTTAACGAATTTGCAGCCAGGCCCGAAGGAAAAGCCTTTTGTTGCCAATCCTCGTTTGCCGTTTACAGTTCTGTTTATGTCTTTATGATTATTGCAATTAGAGGAGGACGGCGGGCCAGCGAAGTGCCGTCTCTTTCGCCCGCCTGGACTTAATTACGCACACGTCTCAGCCGGGCTCAAGGACACGGCAAGGACGCGCAGGGGAAATGCTCGCGCTCGAGTCCGGATAACTCGCGATGATAATGGGCGCGATGGGTAGGTAATAAGCAGCGCAGCAGGTAGGCCCGGCCGGATAAGCGCTAGCCCAGCCCGGATAGACGGCTACCCCTGCGAGCGCGAAATCTGGCGGGGTAGGACGCGCAGCATGTGCCGAAGTGTCATGCGCAGGGATATTTATGCGCTATGACGAGCGCGTGTGCCGCAGCGCAGAGTCCTGCCGCACTCTGGCTATATTAAGGCAGGATCGCGGGGCAGAGCAGCTCATTCGCAAACGCAGCAGCGTCGCGCACACATCGTTCACTCGCTCGCAGGACTCACACACAGAGAGAGAGAGAGAGAGAGAGACGCCATGGCCGCCACGAACACACACTACTATGCCGACAGCATGTACAACATGTACCACCACGCCCTGCCGCCCACATACTACGACAACAGCAGCAGCAGCACGGCAGCAGCTACTACCAGAGCGGCCAGAGCTGGCAGCCGGCCAGCTACCAGCAGCCGGGCGGCTACGCTCCGTACAGCCAGGAGAGCTACAGCGAGAGCTGCTACTACGCCGGCTACCAGACGCAGCCGGAGCAGCCGCTCTGCGTGCCGCAGTACCAGGTGCCGGCCGAGCCCAGCTCGCCGCCGGCCGCCCCGGCCAGGAGCAGCGGCAAGCGCAAGGCCGAGGAGTCCGCCGCGGAGATCATAGCCGCCGTCGAGGAGCGGCCCAGCACACTGCGAGCCCTCCTCACCAATCCCGTGAAGAAGCTGAAGTACACGCCGGACTACTTCTACACAACGATCGAGCAGGTGAAGAAGCCCCACCGGAGCAGCTCGGCCGGCGAGCTGTCGCCCAGCTACGAGCAGGAGTACGCCGCGCCCACGCCCTCCACCCAGCAGACGCACATGTCGCCGCAGCGCAGCGCCAGCGAGGACGTCCACGAGGACTACCTGCACGAGGTCTACACGCCGCGCAAGACGCTGGCCAAGCATGGCGACTACGTCACGCCGCCGCCGGCCGCCACCACGCCCGCCTCCCTCGTCGACGGCCTGGGCATTGGCATCAGCACGCCACCCCAGTCGCCGGCCGAGAAGTCGCTGGAGATCAATCATCGCGTTGTGACAGCCGCCTCAGCCGGCAGCGAATTCAATTGGTCGCAGATCGAGGAGTCCATTGCATCAGGTAGGCATCGCACCCCCCTCCCTCTCTCTCTCTCTCTGAATGCATCCCTCTCTCAAGTTGAGCTTTGACTAACTGGC
>JABVZY010000307.1:6708034-6718960 GCA_020883555.1 Drosophila nannoptera
CGATTGTAGGTATATTAAACTAAAGCTCTACCAATTTAACTAAACTTTAATTTGGTATTAGACTGTAGTAGCTAAAATACGAACAGCTGTTTAAGTCACATCCTTCGGTATTAGTAGAGGCGAATGTAGAATAAATGCTATGCAGACCGTAACCAGAGACAGAATGAGAGATAGAGGAGAAAAAGGACGCTCCTGAGTGTGCGTGTGGGAAGCGAGCGCATAACCCGTATTAAATAAGACCATCTGTAATATGTATATGTGGGTATGTATCTGTGTGTAGATATGTATGTTTGTATGTGGCTTGATGCAGATCCAGATCCCCAGACCAGGCCCCCACTTTGTTGTGGTATGCATGATTATTAGTAGTATATAGCAATGACATAGCGTACGCAGCATAATGCTTCGAATGGACATACCCTCCTCAACAGGATGACGCTGCTTGCGCGGACGACCACGACCACGTTTCACTTCAGTACCGGCAGCCGTTGTTGGCGGTGGTTTACGTGACGGTGCCGCACCATGCTGAGAGACTGCTGTCCGCGCCCATGCTGCGATGTATCGAATTGGGCGTGACGAGACCCAGGCCAGTATGCCCCTCCACATCGATGTAATCATCACCTGGCGAACTGGGGCGACTGCGAGGCAGCTCGTAATCGTCATTGCCCCAGGCCTCTTCGAATTCGGGCGCGTTCGCCCGGGCACGCTCCTGTGTCTTCGTGATATTCTCCTCCAGCTGAGCGCAATGATCGGTAAACTGCGGCGGAAGAAGCACTCATATAGGAAGAGATCTTATCTGGAGTAACCACCAAAAGGCAGACTTACCTCTTCCAGCTGCGAGTGGGCATATTCGACTATCTTCTTGGCATATTTGGTGTACTGCGCCTCGCTTCCATTGTATTGCTCGCAGTTGGCCGCAATCAGCTCTATATCCGCCAGGAACTCTGCACGGCTGTGATAAACGTGATCTGAGGCAGATAATCGGTAAATTAATTAAGAAATTAAGTTATTTATACATCCACACTCACTTTCAATATTCTTGGCGATGGTCTCCAAATCCATGGGCTTCTTGATGACTGTGTAGTAATCCTTGATTGCCTTCTTGTTAACCGGCTTGTGGAACGGCCAGCTCTCCGACAGGGACTTGATCTGGCCGTGTAACTTTTCGAAGATAAAGGATAGCGCCACCTGATCATCATCATCTAGCAGCGGATTGATCGCCTTCTCGAGGCGCATCAGTTTATCCTCCCGTTCCGAAAGCAGCTCAAAACAGCTATTGAACATGCGCTGGGCATGCCGCGGTATAGGCGCTGTGGGCGCCATTATAGATGATCGAATTGTCCACGATTTGCTTCAGATCTTCGAGGAAGACCTCGCGACTGATATAGCGCCGTTGACGTATGTACTCGCGCATGGTCTGCAGATCCATGGGTTTGGTGACCACACGGTAATAATCCGGAACGCGTTTCGCATTGACGGGAAAGAGAAACGGCGAAACGTCTGGCATGGAACGCAGCTCGTTGAGTATATGCTCCAGAATGGAGGAGAGCACCACGACGGGATCGGTACGACGACGATTGGCCGTCTTATTGTGACGCTGCAGATAGTCGCAGTGCACATCGTTGGCCATGCGACGCTTCTTCTTGCCCATGGCATCTCGAGGCACCTTGAGTGTGAGGCCGCCACGGCGTTTGCCGTCTTCCTGACCGTGGCGCTTGAGCACCTTGCTGCTGAGAGTGACCTTCGTGCCATCGACATTGACCAGATCATCATCATCCATATTCATTTCCTTGTCGCTGTGCTCATCCAGATCGTCGGCCAGCGAGGGGTTAGACTGCGACAGGCCGCTCTGCATGCCCGTGTACAGTGGACAAGCCTTGTTGGTGCGCATGTGACCCACTTGACCGCAGGCGCCGCACTTCAGTTTCAGGTCCGGCTTCAACTTGAACTTCTTGCGCGACGGACTGACCTCTTGTGGACTGTTGTCGCGCTCCTTATGCGCATGTCCGCCGGAGCTCTTGGGATCGCCCAAGGAAGTGGGCATGCCACCTGGCTGCAGCTTCTGATTCTGTGCCAGCTGTGCGAGACGCTCGCGCTCTTGGTTGCGCTTGATGCGACGCAGCTGCTCCTGGATGCGGCGCTTCTCGCGCTTCATCTCCTCCTTTTGCTGCTCGTCCAGCGTAGCAAACTGCTTGATAAACTGCTCATCCTTGGTGGTGCGTATCTTAATGTAAGCATCTATCACTGCCTGGCGGCGCACTGTCTCCACGCGAGTGTACTCCTTGCCATCGCTGCCCTTAAAGGTGCGAGTTATACGCAATATACGGCCTTGGTTGTTATTGGCCATTGGCTGCTGAGTGGCTTCCTCTTTAGCTTTGGCCGCCTTGCTGCCTCCGTGGCCCTGCACTTCGTCCAGCTGACGCAGCAGTTCCTGCCGCTCAAGTTCTTCACGTTCTAGTGACAGCTGCGTGGACGTCTTCTTATTGGCCAACATATTCTCAAGATTCTTGCCCAGCTCCTCCAGGTCGGACTCTTCCGAGGCCGAAGACTCATCTTCATCGGTGGACAACACCTCAGAGCTGGCGAGCACACGATTCTGCAGATCGAATATCCGCTGACATTCCTCTTTGTAGCGTTCCTGATGCTCAGCTATGGAAAAGCGATTGCCACGCGAAAACTTATCCATGCCCTCCTCGCCGGCCTTGGCCTTTTCGGTGGACAGTGTGCGTACCACATCGATAACCTCCCAACGAGTAAGCTTCTTGATCTCCTCCTCAGGCACTTTAAACTTACGCAACAGCTCCTTGGCTCGCTGCAGCGGCAGGCGACGCAAAGTCAGCATCGGTGCCAGTGACTGAACGCTTCGGCTGCGACTCCTGCTCCTCTTTTGTTTGCTATAAACATGGACAGATTTATTAGCATCTACTTTGAGAATTGCATCGAATTTGAAAACGCTTACCGTCGGCTTATTGGGCACGCGCACGTATGAGAAACCTTCACCGCAGCCAGTAGGGTCTGCGGGGCCACTCAGCTGGAGCAGACACTTGCCGCGCATGGCTTGGATATAGGCACGTGTGGTATTCCATGGCGCTACCTTGACCTCATCGTCCAGCAGTTGCGCCTCCTCGTCATCATCCTCCTGCGGGGCGAACAGTGACTTCTCTCCGTAGCCAGCATCCTACGTCCACATTAGATTAACGTTAGTTACCATTTGAATACAGTTTACATAAGCTTGTATCTGTCCACCTTGAGACGCTGCTCAGCTGCTATCATGCTGAAATAGGCACAACATTGCTCTGGCGATACCATGGCGCGGATCTCCTCCTCAGACGGCAGTCGAAACTCGGGTTTGATGACCCACCAGTTGGAGTCCATGCCCGTACGCTTGAAGTCTGCGCACTGTTTCAGGCGCTTGCGAATGCTGCTCTCCGAATGGGACGGAAAGGCACGCTTCACATCGTCCATGCGTATACGACGCGGGTTGTCCCGACTGTTCCAGAAAAGACGATATATAAAGACCTGCCAAACCAAACGCAAGAATAATTAAAAACATTTCACAAATCTGCATCTACATGCTCCGTTTCACATACCTGTAAGAAGTCTCGTGTGAAGTTGTTGGCCCTCTTCGAATTCGGGCCTGGCACCTCGTACAGGGGACACTCCTGGCCCACAGTGAAGATGGCATTTATAACACGAATCCAGTAACTGTTGCGTGTGCGTATAATCAAGAAATCCGTGGGAGACATTTTGTGCGGATAGATAGGAGCGCGGTACATGTTATTCTCAAGTGCTTGAATACATTGACCAGGATGCAATATACCAAGGAAAGGACTGGTATGAGCAAAGGCCACTTCGCCATACACATAATCCTGTGGACCGCTGTCCTTCTCGGCCTTGCGCTTGTAGTAGTTCTTGATTTTTGAGCACATGCCCACTTGATTCATGAGCGGCGGGTGCTCCTCGCAAAACTCAGCCAAAATAATATCGCCATCCTTGCCGCTCAGATCTTCAGGATTGCGCATAAAGAACACGTCGCCGCCACCAGAGGCAATACGTTCCACTTCTCGCTGCTTGGCTTTCTTCACAATATGCTTCAGAAGCGGATACACCGGATGAGGTATGCTCTGAGAGAGTGGTCCATACGAGAACTTCTTCAGCGATGGCCGATGGAACGAGCGTAGCTTCATTGGGACCCATATGCGTGGGCACAAACGGTGCGCGCAGCTCCACAACTGGCGTCGAGTGCTGAATGAGATTTCCTCCGCCTACTTTGAGGCGTAGCGTTGGCTCTGTCTTGGCCGCGTAGTAGCTGTAAAGAGATGTGAAACCCTTTATTAGCTTGGAAAACATGCAGGATGCTTAATTGACCGGCTTACGTATCATTGGATATGTTGAAGGGATCACGATCCGGGCTCTTGGGCGGCGGAGGTGGCGCATCCTCAGCGAGCACATTGATCACACCTGCTTTGCCCAGCAAAATCTTCGATTTCTTGACGTGTGGATGTGGTATCTTAATCTTTGGTGGCGGCCCAGTATTCTTGTTAATCCTCGACGGATCGATATCATCTGGGATGCCAAGTATTATGTTTTCGTCGTTTGGATCCAAGGTCAACACTTTGGGCTTGGGCACCTTGGTCATCTGTTGAGCATCCCAAATCACCTCATCTTCCCATTTGTGATAGATAAGCTCCTCATTCTCCACGGGAAACAGACTGTACCAGGTATCGTCCGCCGCCTCCACTTGTTTGTTCTGCGCAGCACTACGACACAAAAAATTAGTCACATGGAGCGATTACAGACTGTACAGATATCTACCTCTGCAGCGCCTTTTTCGTCGCGGCACTAGAACTTTGTTTGCCACCTGCCACTGTTTCCGCTGCCACCTACTGGTAATGTTGATTTGCCAGGCTGACTGAAGGCGCCGGCTGTGCGGGAACCACTCGAGGGCAGCCAACCAGCTGCATTGGTCTTGGAGTTAAGTTTTTGCAAAACCTTGGCCTTGATATCGTTGCCATCCCATACGACATCATCCTCCCAATGCAATTGGGAGACCATAAGAAATGCATCATCGGCAATGCTTGGCTCTTCATCAGTACCAGAATCTGCTCCTCCTGATGAACGTTCGTTGCCGAATTTGGTCTGCGAGGATGTCTTTTCCGACTTGGTTTTGAAACCGTAGTTGAAACCCTCGCCAGAGTCGGGCACTTCCAGCATATCGTACCATATCTGTGCTGGTCCATAACGCCAATCCGCCACCCTGGGCTTCTGATCGCTATTCTCCCCACTGTCCGGTCCCTCCTGCCGCAAATCTTCGCTGTTCACATTGCTGAGAAGCTTGTCCTCATCATCGGACTTGCACTTGGGACGGCGATGGATCTGCACCGAAGTAAAGGTCAAAGCCGCGTCTACGAGGTTCGTCCGTATCACTTGTGGAGTCCGAGCCCCCTGTATTACTCGGTTTTTGATCCCGGGACTGATTACGCTTGCGGCGACGCTTCCGCACATGTCGCCAGATCTGAGGTAAGCTAGTAGGTTTGCCGGGCCCAAAGAGGCGGGAAAAACGTAGTACTTTTTGTGGCCTAAAGTCGGGAAACAGTTCGCAAACATCAACATTTTGATATTTCGATGGCAGTATATCCGCTAGTGGAGTGTCCAAACGTCGGTCTGCCTCTGCTGCAAATTTTAGAATATAAATTTTATAAAATCCTCATCATGACTGTAGACGGAAGTTATACCTTTGGCATCACTAGCCTTGGCATCGCTAGAACTGCTTGAAGAATCAGTTATTCCTGCTTTTGTTGGTGATTCCTCGTTGCCAGAAGTTCCAGAGCTGGTACTTCTCATTGGCGTACTAGGCGGTGGCATTAGCTCCTTATCATCCTTGGCTGTAAGCAATGAATATAACACTTAACAAAAGAAAAACTAATTGGCTAATTATTTACTTGACTTGGCCTCCACCTTTGTGGCTGGAATGGCATCCTCCAAGTCATCGAAGCTGGAAATTGAGCTCACAGGTACGTCGGTGGACACCTGTCCAGGAGACGGTGGTGTGCTTGGACAATCCTCGGATAGCTCATTTATATCAGAATAATCTACGGCATCGTCTTGAGCCTTAATAGCACCGTCCTCAGTAGTATCATTATTGACGCCAGCCTTTAGAGCGTCGAAGGCACTTAAACCGTCAGAAGACTCGGCTGCCGGTTTGGCACTCGTTTCGTCATCTGAATTCGACCCGCCATTTTGATCAATTACCTCACTTAAAAGCGAATTTAAACCCAGTCTAAAAACGAGTAATCAAAGTATAGCTATGAGTCCATCCATATAGGAGTATAAAAGTTCTTACTTGGCCAACGACCTCAGATTTTCTCGCAATTCAGCATCGAATGCGTGTCCCTTGTCACCGTCATCGTCCACAAGCTTACCTTCCGAATCTATATTACCAAATAATATACCGGTCAGGTCAATGCCCATATCGTTAGCCGCATTGCCGCCAATGGAGCCTTCATCGCTGTCATTGTCCGAAGCGGTATCCATTGTGCATAGGTATTTCACACCGCTTTTATAGTATATTTAACAATATCCACAGCTTACATTACATGTATTTGGTCTATATGACAGATATACGATATTTATTTTCCTGCACCCTTTGTTTTTTATTTTTTTACTTTTAGAAAGAAAATTTTTGCTGGAATGTAACTTTATTCTCTTCAATGCAGTGGGACCAAGCCTCTGATATACCAAAAAACTTGAATTTTAATTGTGGCGGTGGTCGATATCCGAGCGACATGCAGTACATACTAGAAGTTGATGGTATTATACTTAGTTAAGTTTTGAACCAGAATGTCTTCAATTCCATTTAACTACTTCATTATCAAGATAATATATTTGGATACATATAAAAAAAAAACTATTCAATTACCTAGGTTCATGATAATAAATACTAAGAAATCGGCGTACAATCCCTAGGTGAAATTTAATGACATTTAGATAAATAGTTCGTACTCGAACCAGGTGTACTAAGAGTCTGTTAAATAAATACTTGATACAATCTAGCACAAAACATTAAACTCGAAGTGTTTTCTAATATAATTTTAATTACGGATTTTAAATTTATCATATAATTACAATTACTATCTTGTAAAACCCAAATGATTAAATATAATACACACTGTAATAATTTCCCAACTAAGGAAATGTTAGTCATATAACAGCTGACTGACAATGTTGACTAAGATGATGAAATACTTATCGTACAGTAGTAGAATTTCAAATGGAGGTGGAATTTAGTAAAGAAAATTTTATTCTGCCTGAGACCAAATATGAATGTAAGTGATGGGTCTTCTAATACTATGAAATATTTCTTAATTGTTTTGTCTTCTTAATAGATTTGGATCACACAGCCGATGTCCAGTAAGTGGACCACGTTGCCGGTGCCGGGTGAATCAAAATTGTAGCATTTCTTTCGCTCATTAACAGATTGCATGGCTGGGGCTCCACGCTGAAGGAAGCCTTTGAGCAATGCGGCGTTGCCATGTTTGGCTATATGACAGATCTATCGTATGTAACTGTGAACAACTGTTATGAGATCGAGGCGAAAGGCGACGACATAGAAGGTTTGCTCTTTCATTTTCTGGACGAACTATTGTTCCTTTTTTCAGCAGAACCATATTTGGTGTGCAAAAAACTGGAAATCACGAAATTTGATTTGGACAACTTCGAGATCGTTTGCCGCTGTTATGGTGAACCCTTTGAGCTTGGCAAACATCCACAGGGCACCGAAGTGAAGGCAATCACATACTCGGCCATGCAAGTAACGCAAAATCCAGATACGAATTTGCACGAAGTGTTTGTTATAATTGATATTTGAGTGGAACGAGTGGCGATACAGCCATAGGTATTAAATGTATTTTATGTCATTATTATTGGTATTCCCAACCAAACGCAATTATGCATTTGTGCATGCCTTTTGTTCAGCTCTTTCCATTAATCATAAGTGAAGTGCCCAAAAAACACGGATCAGAACAAGTATACATACATATGTATGTGTACACGAGACAAGCCACGAAAATTTGCAATCTATTGAAGAATTGCACCCCAAAATTCTCAAATTCTTAAAAGCAAAAAGTTAGGGACTGGGGTTGCACTGAATGACTTTGCAAGCAGCATTCAATTTGTGCTGCGGCTGCTGCAAATGCAATTAGAGACTTGAGCTACCCTTTTGAAGCTTGCTTTGTGAAAGAGCAGCGTGCTTGATTCCCAGACAACCCTTTTTAACTTTTGCCAGACTGCAGTTCATTGCACTGTCTGGCAGACTTACCTTAATGCTTCTTTTTTTTTTTTTTTTTTTTGAGCGATCCATACATAAAATAGCTTTAAATTAATAAATAAAATTAGTTTTTTCCTATGTATGGCCAGACCAACATAGAGGAAATTAGAAATGATTGGCAACCTTGGCGAAACTGCCAACCTTTCTGGCCAGCTTATCAGGCTAATACACAGACCTGTTAAAAAGGCGCCCCTATCAGCTGTTTGCAAGCAGCTGATCAACAGCTGTTAAACGTAAACAACAAAAAAGTGCGCGCCGCTCACGTTTGCATATGTGCGCGTCGGTGTATTTGCGTGCGTGAGTATTTAGGTTCAAGTGTACCGAAATTAATATAGCTTCAAATTTGATCATCAAATTAATAGATATGGTGATCTGATGATGTATTAGATTTGAATTCACAGAAGTTGCCGCGGTACTGATGAGCGCAAAAAGCAACGCTGTATGAACGAGAAAGTGTGTGTAAAAGAACAAACAAAGTATGAAAAGCAAAGCAAGCAATAAAACACGTACGACGAAAACGACACCAATACCAATAAACAAGTTGCTCATTTCTCGCGCGCCGCCTACGAGTGTGTTTCAACAGAAATTCGAAAGAAATTCAATTTTGTCTTTAAATTTAGATACGAAAGGTATTAGGATAAGTTTGATCTTATAGAGTTGGCGCCTTTTTGCCTCAGTTAACTACAAATTATACAAATCAACAAAAAATAACAACAAAAGCCATATTTGCCGTAACGTCATCATCGCCGCGGTGGCCGCACTTCGCTGCTGTTGCTTTTCAATTCGCTTGTCGCCGCCACCGCCGCTACCACTACCTCCTCCGCCTTCGCAGCTAGCTCGCCTCTCTTTCTCACTCACTCTCTCGTTCATTCTTTCTGCAGCCACCAATTGTCATGGTGTCGAAGAGGAAGCACTACTGAAGCACATTTTGCTTTTATAGTTTTTAGGAAACGCTTTTCGCGTGGAAAACGTAGGTGGAGCGGCTCAAAACTGAATGCAATTTAATCCTAATATTACAAGCTTCAAATTGAGAACATAACGAGGTGTGTGGCTTAAGTAAAAGTGTGTGAAAAACGTGGCAGAAAAATCCATATCCCAGGCCATAGTGGAACGACAAAAATGTGATAGGTACGTATGTATGCAATAGTATTAGAATGTAGAGGCTGCGAAAAATGTGACGTCCGTACGAGCAAATGCGCGTGCATGTGTGTGTGTGTGGGTGGGTGCTGCGCTGGGCATATTCAATTTTGAGCAGCTCTCGGCCATGCCGGCCGACCCAGCTGACGCGTTGCTGCGACTGCCGGACCGTTGTTGCTGGCGAAACGGCGAAAAGGAGTTCGCCGCAGCTCAGAAAATATGAAGACTTTCTCTGTGAAACGCATTTTTATATAATTCTCATTTATTGCCTGTGCTGGGGCGGATGTTACAACTCGCGATCTACACTGTTCGCAGCGTGGCCTTTTTCTCTAAATGTGGCAATACTGGTCACATTGCCCGCTTCCGATCCATCAACCTGCTGCTGCCTCTGCTGCTTCTCTTCGCTCAATGGCTGTGACTCTTCTGTCTCTTTCTCTTTCGCCTGACAATCAGCTTGTGTGCTTGTACGAAACTATTTTCAAAACTAACGGCTTTTTAGTTTAAATAACAACTCCAATTCATTGACCTAGAGATGACGTCACATTCAATTTGCATTTCTATTGAAAATATTGGCGCATGTAACTCCACATTTGGACTGTGTACGCCCGTAATGATATATATGTATGTAGCAATCGTGTCAATATAATAAAAAACATATTGTGCAAATGAATACTTAAAACTTATGCATATCTCCAAATGGATTTATATATATTCCTGATTCTGTAAACTTCAATTCAAATGCCTGCCCGATCTATGACTATCTTATCGAGGCAGACAGGTAAATAAGATTAAATCGCAATGAATTTTACTTCCTGTCCAGAAAAAACTGGAATAGGACAGTTCTCGTGAATGAATATATTCATTATAATTCTACCCTTCAAACATTTTTTCCTTTCTCACTCGTTCTCTCTTTGGCCGCCGATCATCAGCGCCGGCCTCTCCCCCTCAGTTTCTTGTTCTCTATCTGTCTCCCTCCCTCCTGCAGCATGAATTTGTCATTTCATATACGAAATTACATCTGGTTTCCATTGTAAAGAGCAAAGCATTTGGTGGAGGCTTATCAGCGTATCAATTAACCCAAATATGGTGGAAAATGCGGAACCTCTGGTCTTACACGTGATAAGAGTCGAAGTTGGGGCGTTTCAAGCCAAGCCACAGCGCATTCATTTCTATTACTCAACAGAGAAGTAACCTTAAAACGCTTCAATTAGTACGTTTTGCATTTTCGCTGAGCTCACCTTCTCGCTGTAGAAGAGAGTGGCGAATGCTAAGTAATTCATAGAGTGGCCGTTCCGCAGTGCATTCGGGGCGTTGGCGACGTCATCATAGTTTGATGACCTCCACGCGGCGCTGCGTCATCGGTTTTCGGCATTTGCAATGGTCAAGACCGGGCGTGTCGCCGTGCGGGGGGTGGCCGGGGCAGTCGATAACTCTTCTTGAGTCTGCATATTTTTGGTCACAGAGCT
>JABVZY010000307.1:6799200-6811576 GCA_020883555.1 Drosophila nannoptera
TCGTCCATCCTCGATTAGAAAAATCCACATAAAGCATTTACAAGGCTTACAAATGTTAACGACCCGAAATATATTCTTTGTTTTAGGATGCGTTCAACAAAGTGTCCCGTGAGTTGAAGGTGACACACCTGCTAGCAAATATCCACAATGGCCAACAATCGGAGGAGTGTCGTCAAATGGCCGCTGTCTTGCTGCGCCGTCTCTTCACATCCGAGTTTTTGGACTTCTATAAGGAGGTAAAGAAAATACCGTAAATTTGGGAAAGAAATCATCTTAATGTAATATTTTGCCACTGTAGCTGCCCGTGGATTCGCAGAATCAGCTCCTGCAGCAGATTCTGATGGCCGTCCAACAGGATGTGAGCCCTCAAATGCGCCGCAAGATTTGCGATATTATTGCTGAGGTGGCACGCAACCTGGTCGACGAGGATGGAAACAATCAATGGCCAGACATTTTGCAATTCCTTTTTCAATGCGCAAATTCACCGACTCCGCAGCTACAGGAGTCCGCACTGCGCATCTTCGCCAGCGTGCCATCGATTTTTGGCAACCAGGAGACGCAGTACATTGACTTGATTAAACAGATGCTGGCTAAGAGCATGGAGAACACCGGTGAGAGCGAGGTGCGTGTACAGGCAGTGCGTGCAATTGGCGCATTTATACTGCACCACGACAGAGAAAAGGAAGCGGCGCTGTACAAACATTTTGCTGACTTGCTGCCACGTATGATGGTTATAACGGGCGAAACGATAGAGGCACAGGAGGACCAGGCATTGCTCAAGCTGCTCATCGACATGACGGAGAATTGTCCCAAGTTCTTGCGTTCACAGCTGGAGTACATATTCGAAATGTGCATGAAGGTATTCAGTTCGCAAGATTTTGAGGATAGCTGGCGCCATTTGGTCCTGGAGGTTATGGTCTCGCTCTCAGAGAACGCACCGGCTATGGTACGCAATCGTGCCGAGAAATATATTGTTGCCCTTATTCCGCTAGTGCTTCAAATGATGACCGATCTGGACGACGATGACGACTGGGCGACAGCTGATGTCATTAATGACGATGATCAGAGTGACAATAATGTGATCGCCGAATCATCGCTGGATCGGTTGGCTTGTGGCCTTGGCGGTAAAATGATTTTGCCCCATGTAATGAATGCTTTGCCCGGCATGTTGAGCCATACCGATTGGACGCATCGCTTTGCCGCTCTCATGGCCATCTCTGCTATTGGCGAGGGCTGTCACAAGCAGATGGATGGCATACTGGATCAGGTGATGTCCGGTGTTCTTAACTTCTTGCGCGATCCGCATCCTCGCGTCCGCTATGCAGCCTGTAATGCAATTGGCCAAATGTCCACTGATTTTGCGCCCAATTTTGAGAAGAAATTCCACGAACAGGTGGTGCCTGGACTATTGCTACTGCTTGATGATGAACAAAATCCACGTGTGCAGGCACACGCCGGCGCCGCTTTGGTCAACTTTAGTGAGGATTGTCCAAAGAACATCTTGACCAGATATCTGGACTCTATTATGGCCAAACTAGAGCATATTCTCAGATCCAAATTCAACGAGCTGGTCCACAAAGGAAACAAACTGGTCCTTGAACAAGTAGTGACAACGATTGCCTTCAGTAGCCGATACGTGCGAGCAAGATTTTCTTTCCTATTATGATCGTCTGATGCCGTGCCTCAAGTTCATTATATTGAATGCCAACTCTGAGGATCTGCGCATGCTGCGAGGCAAGACAATCGAGTGCGTGAGTCTTATTGGCCTGGCCGTGGGGCGGGAGAAATTCATTGGTGATGCCGGTGAAGTTATGGATATGCTTTTGAAGACCCATTCGGAGGGTGATCTGCCCGATGATGATCCGCAAACGTCGTATCTAATAACGGCTTGGGCACGTATGTGCAAGATTTTGGGCAAACAGTTCGAGCAGTATTTGCCGTTGGTCATGGGCCCAGTCATGCGTACTGCCAGCATGAAACCGGAGGTGGCTCTTTTGGATAATGACGAAGTCGAAGATATTGAAGGAGATGTCGAATGGTCGTTCATTACCCTGGGTGAACAGCAGAACTTTGCCATCCGAACCGCAGGCATGGAGGACAAGGCGTCCGCCTGTGAGATGCTCGTTTGTTATGCCCGAGAGTTGAAGGAAGGATTCGCTGAATATGCCGAGGAGGTGGTGCGTCTAATGTTGCCGCTGCTGAAGTTTTACTTCCATGATGGTGTGCGTTCGGCCGCTGCCGAATCCTTGCCATACTTGCTCGATTGCGCCAAGATCAAAGGTCCGACTTATTTGGAGGGCATGTGGCTGTACATTTGCCCTGAACTGCTCAAGGTGATTGTTACCGAACCGGAGCCGGATGTGCAATCGGTGCTGCTTAATTCGTTGGCCGAGTGCATTGAAACGTTAGGTCCCAATTGCCTCAACGAGGAGGCCATGCAACAGGTCTTGGAGATAATCAATAAATATGTGCTGGAGCATTTCGAGCGCGCCGACAAACGTTTAACGGCCCGCGCCGAAGAAGACTATGACGATGGCGTGGAAGAGGAACTAGCCGAAGAGGATGATACCGATATCTTTATACTGTCCAAAGTGGTTGACATCATACATGCACTCTTCCTAACCAACAAGGCGCAATTTCTGCCAGCCTTCGAACAGGTGGCACCCCACTTTGTCAAGCTACTGGATCCCAGTCGCCCGTTCGCAGACCGCCAATGGGGCATATGCGTTTTCGATGATCTAATTGGTAGGATACAAATAGTAGCAATAGTAGCTAATTTACTTATTAATTATAATGTTTATCTGTTATATTTCTCTCTCAGAATTCTGTGGCCCTGCTAGTACGCCTTATCAGCAAATCTTTACACCTGCTCTGTTGCAGTATGTTCTGGACAAGTCGCCGGATGTGCGCCAGGCGGCAGCCTATGGATGTGGGGTTTTGGCCCAGTTTGGTGGTGAGCAATTTGCCCATACATGCGCCCAGATGATTCCACTGCTGGTACAGGTGATCAATGATCCCCGATCACGTGATATTGAGAACGTAAATGCCACGGAGAATGCCATAGCGGCGTTCGCTAAAATATTGAAATACAACAAGTCGGCATTGAGCAATGTGGATGAATTGATTGCCGTTTGGTTCACATGGCTTCCCACGAATGAAGATGCCGAAGAGGCTGCCAACATCTATGGCTATCTGTGCGATCTGATTGAGGCCAATCATCAGGCAATATTGGGAGCCAACAATTGTAATCTACCACGCATCGTGTCCATCATTGCTGAGGTCTTCTGCAGCAATGTCCTGGAAGCAAAGAGTCCAGCCGGCACCCGAATGCTCACCATTGTAAAGCAGATCGAATCAAATCCGGACGTTATGCAGGCCTGTGCCAGTACGCTCAATGAAGAACAGCAGCAAGCCCTGCAAGAAGCCTACCGGGACCTGGCCACGCCATCAACCTAAATGGGTTCTTTTCTGCAGCTTCTCAAACATCAGCTACAGCTACATCATCTGCGCATCGAAAGGAAATATATTTAAAAAAAAAAAAAAAAAAAAAAAAGAAACTGTAGGATTTACGTATATATACTTAAAATGAGAAATCGCAAGGGTCTAGGATAAGGCTAGGCCTTGTTTTCGTCGCGTTTGTGAAAATTCGATAATTCGCGAAAATACGTTATGAATTATGTTACAGCAAACATATACACAAAAAGATGTATGATCTAATTCATATATATATATATATAATATTGTGATTTCAATCGAAACTCGTCTCCCGTTCCCGCGAGGGAACGTCTTTGGAAGGAATCCCAAACAAAAAAATAAGTCTGCGTCTCGTTAGAGTTTGACATGTTGAATTGAAAATTGTTCATCAAATTCCAATAGATTATGTTCGTTATTACAAAGATTAGAATTTTGTATATGTACATGGCCACCTCCCTTTTCGCCATACCCCTCGACGAACATGAAGATGTCAGTCATTTAAGAACGAACGAAATGTAAAATCCAATGTTTAAAATTGTTTATTTTAAATTAATAAAAGAACAAGAAAAAAAAAAAACATTTCTATTGTAATACTCGTTTTAAACCTAATGACAAAGAAGATTTGTGTAATTCTGTCTGTGGTAACTTTTGGTTGATAGAAAAAGCCTTGTATATAAAACCGTTAATATGGAATATTCATAACAGTTGCTTTGGACTTCATTGGAGAACTTTCTGTGACGTTACGTTACGCGGGAACGTACGTAGCGTTGCCGTACTACCGTTTGCTGGAAGCCATGTTGGATCGTGTAACAGCTGGTGCCCCAGCTGGCAATAACGGCAGTCAAAACAGAGACAAACAACGAACGAGCGTATATGGAACGTTCGATTTTTTATATGTTCTCGAATTTCATATGTGCACGTACTTAACGATGTGATTGACAAAGGCAATTGAAATGACAATACATAGATAAGGTAAGCAGGAGCCAAATTGTGAAATCAAAGTACAAGATACGTGTCTGAATATTTTTAGCATACGATTTGTTGACGGCAGCGAGGTACAAAGTTTGCTAGGCCCCAAACAGACGGTGCCGCGATTACTCAGCATCCGTCTGTCCCACACTATCGCTCGCACGTACACACACATACTCAGTCTCTCTCTTTTAGAAAGCTCTCTTTGCAGCGAGAGAGCAAACAGCAGGATAAGCGGAAACGTAAGTTGAACGCAACAAGTGCGAGGGGTGCAGATGTCATCATATAAACAGTTTATGTGTAATGCAATTTGTTGGTGTCTCGAAATTGGCAAAAAAATTGAGTGTTGGCCAACATGTGACGCATTTGAAATCCGTTAGTTCAGTTTTAGTTTATCTTTAGCACAGCATTCAACATGGCGCGTGAGCTCTACCAAGAAGTTCGTTAAGATAAACGGAAAATGGAAAAGTCGCTCGATATATAAACATTTTTGGAAAAATAACTGTAACTTATAACTGCCAATTTTATATATCGAGGGACTAGTAGGATTTCGAAGCTATTCGAATAGCGACTAAAATGCTATCCCTTTTTACAGTTTCTTACCGTCATGTCTACGGAAACGGAATTTCTGGAAGCCTACGAGAGTATCAAGCGCTCGTACAATGCGGCTTTGGCTCGCGTGGAGCTGGCTATAAGCAAGGAGGAAGCTGGATCATTGGAGGAGGCGCTTGACGGCTACGAGCAGTCGCTTGTGATGATTGACGACACATTTGCCATACCAGTCGGCCTGCCGGATGAAATTGATGCGGTTCAGACACAATGGAACGATGCTTGCGCCATCATACAGAAGCTCAAAGTGCAAAAACAGAGATTAACTATCGTATGAAGGTGTTGCGTGTCAAACAATCTCCCATCGATGAGAGCGCTTCAGAGGCGAAGGAGGGGGAACAGGAACAACTCGACGGACAGACGGCCAAGAAGCGTCCTTTACTCGCGGAGAATCCGAACACCTTCTACGACATAGCCAATGCTAGTGGCAGACCAAAGACCTACAGGGAACTGGCTGCTGGGTTGCGTGAATTGTTGGCGTCCCACGAAGCTCACGCACAGCTGGACGAGCTGTTCCAATCACATGTGAAGCTCTACAGAATCGGGGCCGATGGCCAGGTGACCACACTGTCTGGCAGCACCAAGATGTCGCTGATTATGTGCACGGTGTCCGGAAAGTGGAAGTATTTGAATGGCATTTACTTTATACAATGCGAATTGGAGGATCAGCAGACCACGGAGGCGGGCACGTCCATCTGGCTGTATCCATTGATACCAAATGTATCGAACTGCTACTGTACCGACTATGGCGCCTTCATATTGCCGGACATGGAATCTGAGCAGCCAGGCAATGCCTTTGGCATTATGCTCGTCGGGGCACAGCGTTCGCACAGCACTGGCCGACGAGAAGGAGGAGCAAGTCAAACAGGATGAACACCAGGCTGATGTGCAGCAATTCTTTTTGGATCTGCTGGAAGCCGTGCTGGCGGACACTGTGGAACAGCTGCATTCGCCGCGCAGCCAACGTGCTGCGACAACTACCTCTGAGCAGGTGTCCAAGCACATTGTCTGCGCAGCGGATTTCATAGCGCGCAATCTGGTGAAGGGAGCCGAGAAAACTGGCGGCTACATGATGCGGGGAACACCGTATGTAATATCTAAATTGAAGCCAGCGTCACCCGATGGCCAGACCCAAGTGCCCAGTTCCGTGCAGACTGGCGTGGAAGTGGCACAAAAAGTGACCGACGCCGCAGCCGGCCTGACGGGCTGGATTGCCGGCAAAGTGGGCACCGCAGCGGTTGCAGTTGGAGGATTTTTGGCTCCACATATCCAGACGCAAGGATCAAAACTGCTGCAGAAGGGTTTTGGCTATGATACAAGTCAGGCTGATAGCACCATGGAGGGCGCACTGACCATAGCTGCTGGCGCTGTGGAGGGCTTTACTACAGTGTTTGACGGCTTTGAGAAATCGGCCAAGATCTTGGGTAACAGTTTGAGCGAGAATTCTGTTAAAATTATCGAGCATAAGCAAGTTCTTACAGGTATATTTCCAATTGGATATCGCTTAACCTTCTTTTTATCTTCTTAGATATGGCCATGAGGCTGGAAACTTGGCTAGCGGCACTTTCAATACGGTGGGCAACGCCTTTGTGATCAGCCAAAACTGTGAACCATATAACGCCGAAGGGACTGGCCAAGAAGTTAGCAAAGAAGACAGGGGAAGCGGTTGTTGTCGATTACAAGCGTGATTGGCGCAAATCAGAATCTCATTACATAAATGCAGGCGCCTTATATCCCGATTTGAGAGCGCTGAAGGAATAAAAGGCATACTTCAATAGATATTCCATTTAAAAATTGATATTATTATGTAATCTCAGCTAGTCAAGCTAAGCGCTTGTTATATTTTCCAAAGAACATGTTATCGAATATATATTATGATCGCTAGAATATTTAGATACAAATTTAATAAACATTCTTGAAAGTTAATTTACTCTTTTAAATTTGGCGGTTAAATTTTATAGCAGTCAGCTTTATATTGGTGTTATTAACATTGGGAGCGTGAGAGTAGCAGAATAACATAAGAGAGCAGAGCGAAATGCGGATTAACAGGCTGGTCTCAACGACAGAGTGCGCGGTGGGAGAGCAGTTTGGGAAATGTAAATGTGTTGTGGCTGTTATGTTAGAGATTAACAGTATGATGTTGGAAGTCTTGTTATTGTAAGTTTTGCCGTGGGAGCGAGCGTACGCGTCGGACAGTGCGGTATTGCGGTTCTGAAGTTTTTTGAAAATATATATGAAGTGATCCAATTTTGGATATTGTTGATGCACAACAACAATTTGAAAATGTGTCTATCCATATAAATGTAAGAAACCCAAGCATATTGAGCATGCGTGTGTATTTTAAAATTATGCTGTCTATTGCGTTCGTGATTTGCTTTGCCGGAACATGCACACACTCGAAATAGTAATTGCTGCTCATTGTTTTTGACGTGCCTCTAATTATAAAAATTATATATACATATATATATTACTAATCTCTATGCATATTTATAAATATGTATGGATATATTATTGCTAAAAACAACGGTGCTATGGAAAAATTGTTATTTAGCGCGCCGCGTTCACCTGATGTGCTTGGATGTTTGTGTGAGTGTATGTGAACGTATGCTTGCGTGCGAGCTCGTGCTTGTATGGCTGAGTGCGTACATGCGTATGTATGGATTTGTATGTGTGCGTATTGGGCGTGCTTGTGTTTGTAGAGTTCCGTTTTATTTTCAGTTTATGCTTTAACTCAGTGCAACTTTACACGTCTGAAACCAAAACGTTGTCCATTTAAAGTGAATAATAATACAAATTTGCAGCAATTGTTGTATTTACAAATACAGCGAATTTGTTGCATTTGCTGAGCGGCTCTTCAGTTACACAGCCCGTTCACATCTAATACCAGTTTAGAGAAACAACAACAGCGGCCAGCAACAGCCATAAACGGTCAACAACAACAGTTCTAATCGTACACACACGCACACACACACACAAATGCTGCCAGAAACGTGTTTATTTGTGTTCCACTGAGTTCACTGCTGTTGTTCGTCTGCTGTGTGCCTGTGTGTGAGTGTGGCTGTTGTATATATCACATTTTCTAATACATATCGTTCTTTACATAGAGCGCGAACAGCATTAAAACAGATTCGAGTGTTGTAAAATTCATAATATAAAAAATAATCACAGCGAAATCAAACTGGATGACGAAAAGTTTAAAACAAAAAATCTGCCGCAACACCAAAAAGCAACAATTGATGACTTTTGATATTTACTTGGTGAGTTTTGCTCGAGCTATTGCTGATCCTTATCAATTATCTCATTCTTATGTGTGGGCCTTTTAGGCTCTTTCCTTTTCCTCCATTCCATTTACACTGTTTCTCGGGCTTAGCATTTACTTGTACAAGCAAAGCAACAGCAAGCAAATATAACGAAAATGAAGAAAGATAGCGGCTCTAAAATATATCCTCCTCCTGTTGGAAGGGATATGCCGTTGTTTCTCCCCCACACGTCACATTCGCAGTCACTGTTCCGTTATCTGTATAGTTTCGATTTATTGTTTCCATTATTTCGAAGGCGTGAGAAATCTATTGAAAATCTTTTTCATATCTTCCTTTTTTCCTAACTTCACATTTAACAAGTGTCGAGGCTTGTTTTATTTTTGTTTATTATTATTCGATTTTTTTGGCGTGCTTTTCGCTTTCTTATTACGACTCATTTTCACTTTGCATGCGCCAGGCCTCGCTCTGCTCCTCCTTGGCTAGCAGAGTTCGGATTGTGGCTAATAACATTTAGGCATTAAGTTTTTTTTTGTTTCTATCAACATCACTGATCGTCGCTGGTAACAGGTTTTAGTGTTTTTTAGCTAATAAGGTAAAAACAACTGAAAAAATTGCAAAATTATAATCGAAAGATGCAGACGAAATCCATCATTGGAAAGTTGATTTGATTGGAATTGTGGAATGCAGCTACGCCAGCAGAGTTTCCACCCAGTTATGCGACAGGGCGGCGCATTATTTGGCTTACCGCTGGCAACTAACGCAGAAAAATATAAAGTCATATACTATTACAGGCTTTACGCTTGATTTGGCTTGCGAGGGTCGCAACTTTCGCAGTGAATAACAACAAAAACAACAATTAGAAGGGCGTCGCTCTTTGGGAGAAAGGCAAGAGTTGTTGGGGTATAAGGTTGCACCCATATGCAATCAATACCGGCAGATCTAAAGCATAAAGAAATTATAGAAAAATGTCAAAGAGTTTGAACTATTGGTCAACGCTCGACGATTTCAGTTTGGCTGTCTCGTTGCCCGCCCATTTCTTTCTAATATTTTGCAACACTGGGCCACACACTACCTTCATTTCGTTGAAAGCTCCCGAAGTGCCATTAGGACTTGCTTTTTATTGTGTGCTAGGCATATTTGCAGTTGGCTTTGACTGCTTTTTGGGTGCTTTGTATTTGACGTTCTTTCAATTAGTTTTTGTGGTTGTTTCAACCTAGAGTGCAGCACTTTTTGTTTTTGCCCAGTGTCCGCCCACTACAACAATAATAAATCGCTCCGCCTGCAGCTGACAGCTGACAGTCGGCAACATTGTAACTGTTGTTGTTGCTGCTGCTGTAAATTTTTAGCAATTGGCAACGCTGCCGCAAGACGTTTCTCCCGCTGTAAGTGTATGTGTGTGTGTGTGTGGGAGCGAGAGGGTGTCATGCCACCGCATTACACAATTATCCAAAGCATTTCCCAAAGCAAAACATTTTTCCGACACACATGAAAATCAATTCACTTTTTGTTTTGCCTTTTCCCTCTCCATCTCCATCTCTCTCTTTGATGTCAGTCCCCACCCCCCGCCATCGTTCGCCCTTTCTGCGCGGCATTTGTTGTCTTGGTTTTCCTTAGTTGCCTCTGTTTTGCCCATTTTTTCCCATCTTTATATTTTCGCGCGCCCCGCGTGCCTCAATTTATGTGTGTGTTTCGTTTCGCTGCCGGGGCGGAAGTCGCTTCCTAATGATTAAAGAAAAACAGCGTAATAATAATAACAACAATAGCCGTAATAGTTACGCTCCCGCGTACTGCAGCAAAGGGTCGCCCAGGGGAATTGCCCAAGTTATGCAAACGCTTTCATACAGTCTCCAAGCCTCGGCTACGATTGGAGACCGCTTGCAGCGGTTGCTGCAGCTGCAAGCGTCTGGAAAACATGTTTGCCACATAATTTCCAAAGCTGCAATTTTCCTTTATTTTGTATGACTTATTTTTGAGTGGCCGTTGGCCAGCCTGAAGTAAAAGAATGCCATGGAGCGTACGCGTATGTGTGAGGGAAAAACATTTCAATTTCTTTGGCAAATCATTGTTGCTTTCGTTAGATAAACCGATTTATCCGTTGTGAAATGTCTATTTACATCGGTTTATCCTAATTTTCGTTCATAAAACCGGTTCTTCGACTCAACAACGCATAAATTTAACATCGGATTAGAAAACTCTACGAGTTTCCCAGGCCAACTAATCGGACTTTAATCATAAGCCAGCTCAGATAGGGCCTAGCATTTTAATTATAGGCCAAGACCGAATAAATAAGGTGCTGCCGCGGCAGAGATAGATAGGAAATGCTACCCCGAACCCAGAATCGAAAAACCGAAAGCCAATGATTTGAGCATATTAAATCAAATAACATGAAATCCCAATCCTCATGTCCATCCATTAGCCATCCCGCTCGCACCGCTAGAGAGAGCTAATAGGCCCAGTTAAAACGAACAGAAATCACCCCCTGCGGCATTTCCGCTCATGTTTCCATTCAAGCCGAGTCCACTCGCTGTGCAGAAGGGCGAGATTTGTCTTTTGAGAGTGTGAGGCCAAGTCTCGGCAAGTGCATTTTCATTTTCCAGTCTGCTAGCGCAGTTTTTCGTCGTCTGTGCGTGTGAAAAATGAAAATGCCTCGTATAACAGGTAAGTTAATAAGCGAGCTGAGCTGCCGACGGCCACAGAGACGGCGGCGGCGGCGGCGACGGCGGCGACGGCGGCCGAGTCGAAACAAAAGCATTTCACTAAATAGTCTGCATTGTTTTGTTACCTGTTGGCTGAGCACAGGCAAAATTACAGCAACAACAACTGCAAGGTTTTTCTTGTCCAATTAGTCTAGACCTGAAGTGCTGCACGGTGAGTTACCCTGCAATCGCTGGGACCTGCAGCAGCTGCTCTATACTCCCTATATTTACAGTTCCTCTGCATCGCATAAGTGGACTCATTCGCTTCGCCTCGAAGTATTTGCTGAGTATTCGAAACAAAAAGCCGAAAAACAATTCGTTTCACGCTCGCCGTTGCCCGCTCGACGCGTCGCCTCGCCTCGCCTTGCCAGGAATAGTCGCTTGCAACCTGTCCAAGGGATTCCCGCGCCACCTGACAATGAACATTCTTTTTGTTGTATCTGTCTTTTCTTTTTGCCCCTCCCGTCATACGGTAATTGCACAAGTGTCACCTGGCCACAGGTACCAGCTACCGACTGGTAGGCACAGTAGTCCACATACATATATTTTATAGGTCTATCTATATAAGTTATGTCTGGGTGGTTATTTCATTAAGAGCTGTCACAGCTGAACAAAGAGGCCAGACCAGGTTTTATGGCCCACCCGAATGGAGTTTACGCTGAATGTGAAGTGCGCAACATGGGCGGTTCTTGTGCTTTTGTTGTTCATTATATAACTATCTATGGGAATTATGACTAGGCAAAAAGCGTAAAAGGTTTTTATATAAAAAAGCAGAACAATGAGAGCGACATATGGCTTATGAATGATTGAAGCTGCCAGAGAACGGGATAAAGTTTAGTAAATCCCAAGCTTACAGTTGTTAAATATTGTATAATTATTTTGGAATTCAAGTGTTGCTATTGTTTTTTTCGAATTTGAAAAGCATTTGCAATTTGCCAATTGCTTATCGTCGGAGCACAAGCATTTCCCTCTAGGGAAATGGCAAAAACAATTTGTGCCAACTCAGTGGAATTTGCCGGAATTTGTGCTGTTGACCTAGCCCCAGGAGAAGCCGATAATTAATTACAAAATATATGCACACTCACGCGAACTCTCAAATGCATACACAATATTTGTGCATGTGTATGTTTTGTTGTTGTTTTATATACAAATTTTGCCCGATATAAACGAGTGTAGATACAGATACATTTCACTCTAACAGTTCCAGTTACAGCTGTAGCTGCATTACAGCCTGCTGGTCTGTTAAGCGCTAACAGCTCTCTGTTAAGCAGCAGCTGTTGTCTGGCGCTGCTGTTAGCTGTGGGCGCGTCGTCTCCCGAAGGATGAAAACGAGTGCAGCAGAGTCCTCAGCTTCTGACCTATAAAGCG
>JABVZY010000307.1:6883993-6898671 GCA_020883555.1 Drosophila nannoptera
AGGAGCGAGAATTAGATTATGAGAGCATGTTTACAGTGGCAGGTTGATCTGATCCATCACGCTCACTCAAATATGCACCCAACCGCACATCTCTATTGTATATGTTTTCCGTTTCTATATTTCTAACCGCGCTCATCAAACCGAACCAATCCGAAAATGTAGCTTTAGTCCCACGGATAGCAAATTTGTTAGTGGCAGCGACGATGGAACATTGCGCATTTGGGACTTCATGCGCTGTCAGGAAGAGCGTGTCCTCCGCGGTAAGTACCACAATCATATAATTCATTATGACCCCATCCTGACTGTTCAATTGCTTCGCAGGGCACGGCGCTGATGTCAAGTGCGTGCATTGGCACCCACAGAAGGCTTTAATTGTCAGCGGTAGCAAGGACAATCAGCAGCCCATCAAAATCTGGGATCCCAAGAGTGGCACTGCGCTAGCCACCCTGTACGTAGAATATATTTTCATAAGCCACGAAGAGCTTTGTACTAACTACGGCTCCTCTTCATTAACTTTAGGCATGCGCACAAATCCACAGTTATGGATCTCAAGTGGAACGACAATGGCAATTGGCTCGTAACAGCTTCGAGAGATCATTTGCTTAAGCTCTTTGACATACGTAATCTTCGCGAGGAGGTTCAAGTTTTTCGTGGTCACAAAAAGGAGGTCAGCTCTGTCTCTTGGCACCCAATACATGAGGGACTTTTCTGTTCGGGCGGCTCCGATGGCTCTATACTCTTCTGGAATGTGGGGTATGTATAACATAATAAATGATACTCATTCGCGATCAATATAAATCTTAATCTATCGTCAGCACGGACAAGGAAATCGGCTGTGTTGAAACGGCGCACGACAGCATAGTGTGGACGCTTGCCTGGCATCCGTTAGGTCACATATTGTGCTCCGGTTCCAATGATCACACTATTAAGTTCTGGACACGGAACCGACCAGGTGATCTGATGAGAGACAAGTACAATTTGAATACACTGCCAGCCAGTTTGGCCGCCCTTGATGAATGCGAATACGGTAAGTCCTGGCTAAGTGTAGTCATACCGATTACTGATTGATGTCTTGCTAGATGATGCCGTGATACCCGGTATGGGACCCGAGGACAAAGTGGAGTTCACAGAGAGTCTTACGGCTGATAAGGGCTTCATACCCGGCCTGGATCTGGATGCCGGCAGCAGATCAGCTAACGATCGGGATCGCGAGAAGAAGGTACCCTACAGCAAACCCATACCTCGAAACTTCCAAGTGCAATGGGCGGGACCTCGGCGCGCAGATGATCCTAGCGTGCTGAGCATACACGAAGAGCTGGCTGCCCGTGAGTCTAAAGATTCCAGTAACGGCCTTACCCATCAACAAATTAGTGAAAACACGCTCGAAGGCATTCTGGCCAGCGGCATGCTCAACGGGCTAGATCCGCAGACGATAGTTGGCATCTTTGTTTATGGGCGCTTCATAAGAGTGCATCCAGACTCACGACTAATGGCCGCTATACGTCAGGGCGCTGACTACCTGAATAAGTACATAGATGCCGGCAAGCTGGAGGAGCTACGAGATGTTGTTCCGGTGCGGGAACGTGAGCGAGACCATTCTAGATCAGTGTCACCTAACATAGAGGCGGCGCAGGGTCGCGCAGAGGTATCTCCGCCTCTCAAGAAATCGCGATTCGAACCGCGTCAGCACAATGCCCAACTGGTGTGTGTACGCGAACTTCTGTTGCTAAAAAAGCCCTACCTGCCGTCCTTACTGACCGTGAAGGCGCAACAGCCCAAGACGGAGTTCATCGACGAGCCTCCTAACTTTGGCAGTGGTTCTCCCATGGATCAATCAGCTCGTGACGACAATCGTCCCAATCCCTGGGCGTCCAATCCCTGGTCTAACTACGGAAATGGCAATGGTCCATCCAATCAGAATGGCTATGGCAACAATGGGAATGACAATTTCAGCGATCGAGATCGAGACCGAGATCAATTCCAAAAGAGTGGAAACAACAACAATAACAACAATAACAATAACAATAGTGGACAACACCGGCGGAGGCGGGGCAACAATGCTGGCTCTGGTGGAGGCGGAGGAGGAGGCGGCGGCGGCGGAGGTGGTAGTGGTGGTCGCAACAGGGGCCGAAACAACAATAGACGTTTTTAGTGCGCGCAACTCCCATCACCAACGGCACACTAAGCCAACATATAAACACAACAAACATTCTGTACGGAACTTTTGTAAACAAAAATGAATCAAATATTTCTTGAGAAAGCAAAGTCAACTCCATTGTATGCTTAATACGATTATAAGCCAATTTAGAAATACTAGAACAGATAATTATTCTTGTAACTGCAGCTTGCCTCGATTCTTCTAGCCGGGCATCATCGATAAAACTAACACGATAAGCGTTCTGCTTACGATATTAGCGCATAGCTAAAAGCTAGTTGGCTGACCGCCACATTTTATCGAATGCGAAGCTTGTTCTCAATTACTTGAACTTTCAAATAAATTCAAAGGAAGTGATGCACTAATCAGAATCAGATCACGTACGTACAGAGAGATTGTTTACATTTGAACTCAGTTTATTATGAATTGTGTCAGAATTGGAAGATGAGTGTTTTATAAATTATGCTATCCAGCTAATGAATTGCGGCGACTACTTCGTTTGCTGCTTCCCTGCCGTTTACTTTCCTCGTGTTCTTGTATGCTTTCATCCTCTCGGTCGGGATCTGCCTTTGCGTGTGAATGTGTGTCGGCGTCCTTCTGAATACTCGTGCGCTGATGTCGGAACGTCTGTTTAATTTCGCGTACCTCTTCTCGCATCCGATTCTTGGTGTGCTGTTCAATAGTTCGCTGTATTTGCTCCGCGGACTCCACTAGCTTGTCAGTTTCCAGTACAACACGCTTTGACGAATTGCTGCGGCTGCGGCTGTGGCTGCGGCTGCGGTTACGACTACGGTTGCGACTATCACTACGGCTGCGACTCCGTCGATCACGACGAGTGTTTGAATGCCTGGAACGTGTACGGGAGCGTGAACGGGAACGTGAGTAGCTGCTGGAGCGTGAACGTCGCGTGGATGCCAACTTTCGATTCTTTCGCTTTGCCGGCGCTTTGCTGCGGCTGCGTGAGTGCGAGCGACTGTGGCTGCGTCTGAAAGTAATTGCGGAATGGATTAAAAGTAAATACAAACGATTACAAATTCTTACCTAGACCGTGAGGAGTATGAAGATTTGCGATAGTTCGAACGGCTACGCGAATGAGAACGCCTGGAACGACAAATGAGACTAAACACAGATATGACAATGGAATTCTATGCAGTCTACACGTAAACTTACCGTCGACCACGCGAACGACTGCGACTACGACTACGACTACGACTACGAGAATAGGAGCTGGAGCGGGAACGATTTCTTCAAGAAAAGAATATAGTTATAAATACGCTTGTAGAGAAGACTATTCAAATGTGGTTCACTCACCTGCCACGTGACGACTTATGGTAGTAGCCATCGTCGCCTTCATCTTCATCATATCGGTCTGTGTCGCCGTAATGTTTCGGATTATAGTACGAAGAGGAGTGGCCATCATATCCCATGCGATTACCTCGCATTCCACGCCCTCTTCCGCGACCACGCGAGCGCGGCGCATATCCTCGATAAGCGGTGGACACAGGAAACGGCGGTGGGCCAGGCGCACGATAGAGTGCACTACCGGGGAATACCGCAGGTATGCCGTAACCAAACATCGACAGAGATTGCATCCATTCGTTGGCTGCCTCGGCATTGTATGCAGCTGTTGCAGCGCTGCCCGGTACTGCTCCGGCGGCCAGAGCAGCTGTTACAGCCTTGAAGGGATTGAGCATCGCGTTCGCGTTGGCCGTTTGAGCAGCAGCTGCAGCGGCTGCAACTGCAGCCGCCGGAACAGTGGCGTTCGCAAGAAGACCATTTAGCTTCGGCTTTTTGTTGCCTGCTGCGTCCTCCTCTTCGCTGCTGCCTGCTACCGCGCCGCTCTTCTTTGACTTGCTCTTGAGTAGACCTATGAGCGGAGTATTACTCTTGATCTCTTGGACGATCCTGCGCTGATCGCAGACCAATTTCTCGGTGGCAGCCTTATACTTTTCCACCAATCGACCCCGCTGCAAATCTTTGGTCTCATCATGCTGATGCCTTTGCGACTTCTGTTTTTGTTTCAGCTGAAATCAATCGATCGAAATTTGAATTGAAGACACTCTCTAATGGTAGTTGGTCGTCGCTTACCTGTAACCGTTCGAAGACCTGCTCCAGAATGCGTATGCTCTCTAATTTGCGCTGTGCAATCATTAGTTTGCGTTCCTCGATTCGTATCTTTTGTGAGATCTCCACCTGACCGCGCTCCTGTATCTTTTTCAAATGCTTCTCCTTGCGCTTCTCCTCGCGTTCTCGTTGTTTCTCCAATTCAAGCAATTTTAATTGCTCTTGCTTTTGCCTGTAATTTTTTTTGCAATTGTGCGCATGTTTTGTTTTTGGTTTGTTTTCGTTTTGTATTGTTTTTGTTAAGGACTTGTAAACTGCTTGGTCTAAAAGAGGCAGAAAACTGTGTAGCTCGCCAAACTTTGGCCAAATGGCCAACTACAAATTCTATATAATACATAAGTGATGGCATTAAGAGAGTAAGCGGAAAAGAAACCGGTGCGATTTGAGTAAGATTTGTAAAGACAAGTTAAATCTTAATCAAAGATAATTTAATTAGCAAACGATCAGATATGATTATCCGAGATGGAAAAATTCCAATGAAAATCGGACGAAGCTTTGAGATGTAACTTGCACGCGTATTCATATTCCATACGCATTCGGTTTCAATGGCCACCCATCCCACACTAATTAAATTTAGGTCAAACCTCTCGCGCTCCTGCAATTCGGCCTGTTTCTTCTTTTCCCGCTCGAGCTCTTCATCCTCCGCCTGGGCCTTGGCAATGCAACGTTTGCGCATGCGTTCGCGTCGCTGTATGTGAGAGTCACTCAGATGCTTCTGTTTATCAAAGTTGACATTGATGTTGATGGCCTGAGTCTTGTCCACGAACTTGCGGACCAACTTGGTGCTCCGGAACTCATCCATGACGCGCACAAAGCTCGAATATTCTTCGAATTGTACATACCTGTAAGTACAGGTGTGAGCAAAGACGGAAGAGATTTCTCTATCGATACTACTTACGCTTCAAAAAGCACATCCTGCTCAAAGCTGAATGTACGCATTCCGTTTATATCCGCTGGCATACTTTTTCTGTACGGATCGCAGACGGGTATATCGACGGCACGGACACGTCCAAACTTCTCGAAGATGCGCTTAAATATGCTCTCGCTGGGCTTCACGTTCTCTTCGTGCTCGGCATGACGGGCACAGAACCACCGTATGGGCAAATGGGTTAAGTGTATTGTATCTGGCCGCTCGCCTGCCTTCATCTCATCCATGTTGCGGGCGTCGCGGAAATATGAATCCCAATCGTGGCGTGTGGGGAACTCATCCTTTGCCTCGGTGCAGCGCACGCGAAATGCTTCGCTAAACCCGGACAGCCGTAGTGCAATGCCGTCCAAGCGCTCAATAGCAACACGCAGCCGCTTGCGCTCATCTAGCTCTGCTTCGAAGCGTATGTAGTTAACGGTGCTTTTGGAAACCTGCGGAAAAAGATTTATATCAGCGTCATTGCCAATGTTCTATGGCTTGTATTTTATGGCCGTACCCGGAGCACCAGAAACTTATCCGGTTTGAGTTCTGTACTAAGTTTGTCCATTATCTCGAGATTGGATACGGATTTGCCCGTTTTGATTTTTTCAGGCAATGCAACTGATATTTGCATTTTGGCCAACGGCTTGAGATACAAGCTGTGCGGCAGATAAAGCGGTGAACAGTCGGCAACATTTTCTATAGTCTGAATGTTGATCATTTTTATAGGGTATATTTGTCGTGTAATGTGTTTATGTTTTTATAGAGAATACAAGGCAATAAATGTAAATACAAGGCAATAAATGTAAAATGCAAATAGTAAAATTGGTTATATACAAAAATTATAATTTACACTTGAGCTAGAATTTTGAAAATGTATGGGCCAGTGTTTATTTGTGTGTACATAAAGAATACATATGTGTGACTATGTGTGTATTTTCCTTTCCCGTTCCCCTGGCCTAAATCCGATGATGACGATTTTTCAGGGTCTGTGTGTGTGTAATTCTTAGCTCTTGTGCTTAGCTCTTGACGAAATCGTCACCCCGGTGGTATGTCTACTTAAACCTAACAATATTTTGACTTTTTATGAGCAATTTTTCCTATAAGCAAAGCACGTTAGAATTTTTCACTTTTCTTCTCTTGCACTTTTTCTAACTACTAACGATAGGTAGTTTTTACTTATGCGATGTTTTTTAATATCGATATTGTTCTATGGTGAACACGATACAACCTATTCTCCTTCGATAGTGCTTGTTTTGATTTTCTATTATTTTATTATTCAATTATTTTTAATTATGGGTTATTCAATATTGTCTAACAAGTGTAAGTTCTTAATTTGCTACTAAGTACTTTATTGATTGGCATGTCAAGAAAAAAATTTCATCACTGTTAATAGCAGGTGAGCAAGCGTTAATGTTATAGCACTGTAGTTCGCTGTTAATATTAAAATATAAGAAGAAGACGGCGGAACTAGGAAAGTGCGTTATTTCATTTTTATACCATTTAATTTAATTAGAAATTTAAGTAATTCAACAATATGAGTGTGTGAAATTAATGTAATAGTAACAATTAAAAAAAAGCCATGTGGCACGGTGTGTAAATGGCAAAAAATTGACGTGAATTATAACTGCCAACAACAACCACAGCAGCAGCCACCAGTACACCAACAACAACAGCAGCAGCAACAACAACGCAATTGTGATAGACAAAGAAATAGATTAAGAAGGGGAAACGAAACAGCAAAAGGCCCAACAACAAAATAACATAACGCAAAACAAAAACAAAACGCAACACATTTAAATATTAGGCATATCGCGCGAGGTTTTTTGGGCAGCCTTTACATATTGTTCTGATTTTTTTATACGCAACGAAAATTGATCAAATTAAAAAAAAAAGAAAAGAAAACGGCAGCGAAAAACAGTCAAAAGCAATGCGATAAAAAATAAATAAGAATAATAGCAGCTGAAGGAAAAGAAAAGCTGGCGCTGAACTTAACAGTGGAGAAGGAGAAGGAGCAAAAGGAGAAGCCAAAGCTGGACAACAACAGCTTTTGTTTTGGACTCCGACGTCAACGTTGCTGCTGCTGCTGACATACACAAACAAACAATCTCACACATACAAGCACACACAGTCACAGCTGATGTCAAATCATTTGCAGCGTTCGTGTTCGCTTTCGTGCTCGTGAGCGTTTTCAATTGATTAAAACCAAAACACACAGATACTGGGACAGAACACAAACATTCACGCACACATAAAAATACAAAATACACTCATACAAGCGGGCCATTGTGAAAATTGATTAAAGATTACAAGGTAAGTGCAAGGCACGCTGATTGCAGCGACCACATAGTTTTAATTAAGCATCATAGTTAAATTTAATACCAACGTAAAACTACGCATTTACACAAAGGAAGTGCCGATGACGCCCTTTTCGCTGCATTTTGAATGGTCCCCCATAATCCCGTTGCTGTCCTGCTTACCACCCGTTCCTTATTTTAACTTTTCAAAGCTAAATGCAGCTCTGCACCTGCTGCCATTTTCTTTTTGAACGTCAGGCAACCCTTGTTTCTGCTGTTGTTATTTTGTTTGTGTTCGTTTGTCGGTCGGCCGTTCGGTTTGAGCCAAATTACAATTAATTGCAACAATTTACATATTTTAAACGTATATCTGAATTAGTTCACACAAATTATAACGTTGGTAATTGCAACTGTCATATTTTGCTCCATCTCTGTGTCTTTGCGTTTTCGCTGAATTCTTTTTTCTAACCCAAAACAATCGGCGCGTAGACAAAATGCAACGTAATGGAAAATAACAAAGTGCAGGCCAAAACAATACACAAACACGCACACGCAAACGTGTACATACATAGGTGTACATGACAAGCATACTCACACTCATACAAATGCATATTGCAGTTGGTGATGGCCAGCGCTGCCAACTGGGCGACAGAAATATCATATGTACATCACAGCTTGTTGTTGTGTTTTGTTGTTTCTGCTGCGTCTGTTGCTGTTGCTGTAATGCAATCGTGGTGTGATCGCGTGCATCAGCTGTTTGCGAACAGCTGCGTAACGACGGACTCCAAACAAGATTTTTGAATTTTTCGGTAAAAGAAGCTAACTAAGTGGCATGTTAAACGTCTTTTTACTTGTTTATCGCAATTTTTTTTTGTTGCCTTGAAATTTCGTGAACGCTGCTGCCACTACTGCGGCTGCTAGCTTAAGCAGACTCTGGTTATTTAACTTACATGTATATTAATATGTGCTATATGTATGTGAATGTGTAATTATGGCTATTACGAACGATATTTACGCATTATAACCTACTTTGCTTAACAGCAGGACAATAAGAAAAACATGCAAAAATATTCAATTAAACATAAGTCGAATGTGACATTCCTAATTAATGACTACATATACGAATGCGTGTGTGTTTGTGTGCGTATATCTGCATGCATGTGTCTGTAAATGATTGTGTGTGTCTTGCTGTTGTTTTGCCCTCCTGCAACGTCGATAAACTCTGAAGTCAACGTCGTAGTCGCAGCTTCTGTTGTTGCTGTTGTTATGGTTTGCGCTCTGCTTAACACGAATTGTAATCAGTTAGCATTCTGTGAAGATGCTGCTAAATGACCCCAACAAATAAGTTCAGGGCAATCTGCAAATACCCCACCCCAGCGGTAACAGCTGTTATCTCCATTTGCTTATACAGAGAACTTGATTTATGCACTTTAATTACATAGCATGTCACAGGTATGTACGTACAGAAATGTACGTAATTCCTATTTTATATGTGAGAGTGCATGGTCTTTGTACTTATTGCGTTGATAAGCTATTATCAGGTGGACAACGTGCGCTGATCTTCAATTTCATTGATGAGTAATCGAAGGGTGTTAACATACTGATACACTTAATATTTCTTTCGAAAGCGAAACATCAGTATAAAGAAACGAAGAAAAAAACAAACGCACAACTCTACCATTTTCAATTTCTCTGTAAATAGTGTGTATTTTCCACATGTTAGCTACCAAATTCCAAGTATTTGTACTTAATTAAATGTGTCTAAGAAAAATCCTATTTCGTTTCCTAAAATTATGAAATTCGCTTAGACAAACAATGCGAATGCCGAAGCAGGCAGCGGAGGACAGACCGGTCAGGTAATGCGAAGCGAAACTCCATCTCTGTTCCACACACTCATTCCGGCATTCTCATTCGCTCTCCCACACACTTTCAAGACAAGGGATCGTGCACACGTGTAGAACTGTCTTAACAGCGTAGCCAGAGGCAGCCGCAGAGACGCGCGCAGCGCTGCCGGCACAATCGAGCGCTGTTAGTTGTGTTTGTTACGCCCGCAAGTCTAGACGCTTTATTTTTGTATTTAGAATTAACTAAGGTGCGTTGATAACATTTGCTGTGGCTGTTTTCGTGCGCTTGTGCAATTTACACACATTGGCAAAGCGGCGCTATTTTCGTATTAATTTCTTATCGCTTCATCTACGTTTGCACAAGCGCCAAAGTTTGCCAGACAAATTGTAAACAATATGTATTATGTACATGTAAAAACTCGAGTTGAATAAACAGCCACAATAACAGCAATTACAAATACAACTACAACTAGTTCTTTATTGCGACTTTAAAACGCGAGCAGCGACGACGTCGGCGTCGCCGTCGGCAACCGTTGCTAGCGTCGGCGCCGTCGTCGTCGACATCATCGTCGCTCATTTAGTCATGAACATTTGAACTTCTGCCCGCCACCAGCAGCGCCATAGTGTCTGAAACTAGTCTCCATGTTATCTCCGACATTAGATCATGCAGTACAGTGACTGTTAAATGATTGTTGCTTGAAAACAAAAGTTCCAGCCACGTGTTACAATATTGAAGGCAGAAATGTAAACAGATAGCATAAGCGGCCCCTTTGAAACTGCGCCACTGTAAGCTCTAACGTTCGCTCTCTCTCTCTCTTTTGTCTTGTTTTGCAGCCTCTCAACGCTAGGTGGCAGCACCACACAAAAATCGGAAAACACATTCACACTCCTACTCTTACTCTCTCACACACACATGCGCTTGCATGAACTCAGAAAGCATTAGCACTGCCAAACAAAGAGAAGACAAGAAGAAGCGACCGCAGCGGCAGCAAAGTGTAGACAAAAGCGGCTGCGGTTGTGGTGGAGGAGGCGGATCCCAAACGTTGGAGCCCGAACACACACAGACAGCTGCCACATGATGTTGTACGTCTACCATGTGGACGTCGGCCGCATGCTGAGCTTCGATATGACCGTCGCCCTGTCTTCGGTGGAGAATCTGAAGGAGACTATACAACGGCTTTACGGCCCGCCCGCTGCCAATATTGTGCTACTGGTGAGCGGCGGCGAGATGCTGACACACTCCACACAGGTCTCCTGCTATTCGGCGGGCACCGACACGAATCCTATATTCATGTTTCTCACCGGCGACGAGCGGCTGGCACCGACGATAGCCAGCGGCGGCTCTGGCAGCACAGCCATTGCGGCGGCCGACGCAGCCGATGCGGAGTTGCGCCGCCTCGTGGACGAGAGCCAAAAGTTGCCCGCTGTGCTGGAAACGGTGCGTCAGCGAGCGGCGCTGGCCCAGCATATGCGTGAGCTGGGCCGCAAAGAGGAGCAGCAATGTGAACGGCTGGTGCACGAGCAGCATCTGCAGCAGCAGGGCTGGTCGGCGGTGGTGGCCAATATGGAGGACTTGACCAGTGAGTTTAGCGAGCGCTTCCAAAACTTTTGCCTTGCCTTTGATCGGCATCTGGAGCAGCGGGAGAGCTGTCTCGAATTGTTGCGAAATTTTCTCGACGATCTCGAGCAGCTGGCACGCATACCCATACTGCCGGCCTTGATGTCATTAGCCCAGGCGGATTTCCATGGCTTCGACGAGCTGCTGGAGAACGAAGACGGCGAGCAGAGGTCAGCGGCGAGCGGAGCGGCCGAGAATGTGGTAACAACGGGTGCTGAGAGCGTGGAGAAGAGCAGCAGTAGTACCTCGCCCAACAAGAAGCTGAAAATGGGTCACGAGCAGGAGGAGAACAACGAGGAGCCGTCCAACACGAAGCAACAGCATCAGCATCAGCTCAATCTGCTGCAATGGATCAGCTCGAAGGGCAATCATGCGGTGCTGCAGCAAATGTGTGAAGAGTGCGCCCAGGGCCTGCAAACCTTCACCGTGGAGATATACGAAAAGCTGAAAATGGAGGTGCAGAACATCATTAAGATGGCCAAGCAGAGTGAGGTGAAGGAGATCAAGGGATTGAGCGATCGACTGTATCGCCTCGATGAGTTCAAATATAAGATCAAGAAAATTGTCCAGGATCAGCGGGAGCAGGCGACAGCGTTCCAGCAGAACGAGTCCCGGGCCCTGAATCTGCGCGACAATTCGGTGTTGCCCGATCTGTGCCTCTCGCATCGCTCCCAGCTGCTGGTGATGCGCGATAATCATAGCAAGATACGCGAATACAGTCGCCTCATAGCCAACTCCAAGGAGGAACTGGGTCGGAATTTGAACGCTCGCCTTCGTCGCATTGTCTACATCGAGAACGGAATGAGCGAAGTATGACAATCGTCTGCTCTTCTATCATCGCTGCATGCGACGCGCTGAGCGCCACATCAGCATCATCGAACAGATCCATCGGGCGCCGAGCACGTATGTGGCCGCCGTGACGGAGGTCGTGCGTCGCAAGATCTTCTCCGATCAGTTCCGCCTGTGGGCGTCCCGTCTCTCGGTCGACTTCGAAAGAATTCACAGCGAGGAGCTGGAGCGGCGACGTCGCTTCAACGAGAACTTCGATGGGCACTTTTTGAATATTCTCTTTCCGGGCATGGGCGATATGCCTCCCACTTTTGCCAATGAGCATCCAGAGCTGAGCTTCGATACGCATCTGCCCCAGCTGGGGCGCTCCTGATATAGAGCTGCTGTCGGCGCAGCTGCCCGACCTGGCCCAGCAGCTCCAGTTGCCGGACATGGCGCCCGTTCTGCAATTCTTCGAGCAGCGGCATGAGCCAGCGACATCGTCGCAAACTGAACAAATGGAACCCGAACAGATGGATTCGGAGCAGCTGGGGGGTGGCGAAGCCACAGTCCCGCCGGTTACCACGCAGAGCGTGAGCACCTCCACCAGCTTGAACGTGGAGCAGATTGCGCGCAGCACCACAACGGATCAGCTGCTGATGCTCAGCGCCAGCACGCTGACAGACGAGAATGCGGGCAGTGTGCAGCGACTGCGTGATACCCTTGCAGGCCATGTCCAAGCTGGCCCTGCAGTGCCTGGCCGTGGCGCGGTCCAATCTGAGCAGCCTGCGCAGCGAGCTGAGCCGTGGCTGCCAGGATGAGGTGATGTCGGGGCTGGCGCTGATGCAGGAACAGTACCAACTGCTGTCCATGAAGTGGAAGCAGCAGGAGCAACAGCAATCGGAGCAGCTAGAGCAACTGCGTCAACAGCTGCTAGCCGCGGAGCAGGACAAGGCCACGGCTGTGGCTCAGGCGCGCGAGCAGCTAATACATGAGCACAAAACGGAGCTGGAGTCCCTACGCTGTCGATTCAAGCTGATGACATCCATGGAGCGTTCGCCCTCGGATAGCAGCCTGGAGAAGCTAGAGCGGCCTACCAGCAGCGCCAGTGTGGCCAGCCTGGATGTGGAGCAGCTGCTGGCGCAGCAGCGACAGGAATTGCTCGCCCAACGGGAACGCGCCATCAACGAAGCTGTCGAGGCGGAGCGCGCCCTCTGGCAGTCGCGGCAACAGTTGCCGCTATTGAACTCAGAATCTGTGATGGGCAATATGTCCATATTGAAGGATGTGCTGGATGATAAGGAGCCGACAGCTGGACCAACTACGTGAACAGAACCAACTGCTCACCCAGGAGAACTGCCAGCTGAAGATCCGGATTGAGAAGCTCACCAACGATGATGGCAACAGCTGGCTGAAGGAGAAGATCGACTATCTCAATCGCGACAAATGCCGCCTGGAGGAGGACCTCAGCGCGGAGAGGAAGTTGCGCATTGAAATGGAGTCCAGTGTGGCTGCCTTGAAAAAGTAGGTGTTGGACTAGGCCTCCTTGGATTGCATACCTGTCACTAACTGTCCCTCTCATCCTGCAGCTCCTATTATGAGATTGGTACTATCATGACGCGCTTCGAAGTCGGGCAGCTCGTCGTCGTCCAGTCATCGCCAAATCACTCTCGAAGGATGCGGCAAAGGCGATTTGGTGTTCGTCATTTGGAGCATACGGCATGGACAGTTCATGGTGGTCCAGGACTCGCAGACCCTGTACTTTGTGCATGCGGACAGTTTGCCAGCTCTGCAGCTATCGCCGCCAACGGCCACCGAGGCTGAGGCAGACCATATACCTTTGCCTTACTATGCCATTGGGCGCATCATCGACAAGGAGTTCTGCCAGGCGCGCAAGGTAAGTAAGTTCATATTGCCAGGACTGAGGACACGATTTAAGCCTTTCTTTTTACTGCCCGCAGGATGAGAATCGCTATCGGGTCAGTAAGGGCTCGAAGTTCTATCGCATCAAGCTGGCGCCTGTGTCCTCGAGATATCCGCAGCGTCGTGAGCGTACGGAATGTAAGTCAGTGAGCGAAGTGGCCGCAGAGTGAACGAACTGAAGCTTAGAACTGATTCGCAATAGACGTGCTTAACTGATTCGAACTTGGAACAAGTTCACAATGTACTTATTTTTTATTCTTTGATTTTCTGTGTTGATGTTTAGCTCAGATAACTGTGGTCGATCCCAGCCTTTCTACTATTTGTAAAGTAAAGCCTAGGCAAATTGTGGAGAATAGGATAAGCTTAATGAACTGATTTACTATAAAGAATATTCCGAAATATTTAAAAATAATCCTATTTAAATTAATAAATTCTAACTAAAGGGAGTGTGTAACGCACTGAGGTTATATGGAAAGCATTGTTAAATTATTGGTAAACAATAAAAAAATGTATACACATATTTATCGGCATATAAAGAACAATGAAAACTGGGGAAAAATCTTCACAATTTACTTATGTACGATTCCAGCGATAATGCCATGTGAAATGAGAGGACAACTGAAATATGAAATTCCACTGAAAATACTTTCTTGAATAATACAAAATGAAATAAATTATTGTATGTACTGATCAGCTGTTTAAGATTTCTGTTAACTGAAGTAGACAGAACAGTATTAAAGCTGAAGTTCCACTCTGCTACTAACAGTGCCAGGCTTGGTTAACATACGCACCGCTGTTAAGCTTCTCTAACTAATCGAAATTTCCCTACTCTCTTCCTTTCAGCTACAAACTCTGCCGCAACCTTTGGCGGTTCGTTGGCGACGAAACTGTCTAGCTTGGTGAGCAGCAGCAACTATCAGAGCTTCAAGGAGCGCACGGTGAGTATCACGAGCGTGAACGAAGAGGAGGATGAGTCAGCCTCGTTACTCAGCGAGCGCTGTCACTATATAAGTGTTAGCGAGGAGGATGAATTGCTGGCGCT